>JABSSZ010000417.1:0-60167 GCA_013755755.1 Fusarium sp. NRRL 25184 | reverse complement strand
GAGGGAGGGAGGGGCTGGTTACGAAGAGCGCACGTTGAATCACAGTGGCCGCATTCTATTGTTCTCTATTCTGCATTCGAACTGCAGTGCTGATTGGGTGGTAGGTTGTGAGAAAAGTGAATGCCGTTTGGCCATGACAGCTGGCAGCAGCTGGCAGCACCTTGCAGTAACTTGCATCTAGCAGTACATTGCCAGTGTCATTCAACACCTCACTCTATCTAGCGTAACGACAGGTTCTCTTCGTTTCCCTTACGTTCTGTTGATTCTCCCAACAATCTGTTCTATCTCTTTACACCTCGAGATCCTTGCTAAACTTCCAAGTGTTCATCCATTACTCTATACCCCTAACCTCGACACCCAAACTTCATCGCCAATATGTCTCGCCCACGCCTGGGTTCGCGGCGCCGACGCCAGCTGCGGAGGAAAAGAAAGAAGCTGCGAGAATGGGTCGCGAAGCAGGAGAAGGAGTCCGAGCAAGCTGCCGCCGATCCAGTCCAGGCCTCGACCATCGAATCTACCACCGAAGCGGCCACCAGTTTTCCAGCTCCGGATGCCAAAGACACAACTGATGGAACAAAGGCACGTCCTTGTCAACATCGTCATCTTCCTGTTTGTCTCCTGCCTTTCTCTTTTCCACATATTCGTTAAGCTCACATATTCTTAGAATCGTCGTTACTACTATCGCCAGGAGATTTTTGAACGTCGCTTTGTGGCCCTTGATCGGTATCTCAAGGAACGTGTTGAAGCCCGCATCGCAAAGGGGGCCGCTACCATAGACGCACTAGCCAAGAAACTGCACCGTCAACACGAAAAGCTGTTAATTAAAGTTGAGAGCCAAGCAAACCAGATTCAGCGTGCGTATGAGGCGGATATTAGAGACACGAAACGGGAAGTGGACGAGTTACAAGGGGAAAACGAGACTCTCCGGGATGAGATCGCGCGTGAACGTCGCCGCACTCGCCGCATGATGTACGAGCGACATGATGTGTCCTTCGGTGACCAGCAGACAGAGCATGGAGAGTGAGGGTACATGGAACGCCTTGTTCATTTTGGCCTGGAAATTGTGGAAGATGCATTGGATGTGATTGTCGGAATGAGTGTTGGTGCAAGCCTGTAAATGTGGGAGAGCGGAGCAGGGCAGGGCATTTCATGGTGTATGGTAGCCAACACAAGCCGAGAGATGGCTGAGATGTCTCTGATACTTTCTATTGACTTCATCTCGTAGCAGCCTTTCCATGTGATGTGATCGTCTTCCTTAGTTGTGATAAGTATCGTGAGGTCCGTCCTCCCCATCTCCCCCTCTGGTTGGCAGTACAAGTAAGAGCCTCAATTCGGGATAAGTGGAAAGACTGCTGATCTCGACACGCCGTCAGGTATTATCCGAACCAAGTTGATAGTTCATTTGTCTTTTAACTTGAGTTGTGAGTAGTCTATTCTGTGAATTTGAAGCCTAATCGAAGAATGATGTGCTTGCCGACACAAACACATGTCCATGAGATTACGTTCAAAGGCTTATTTGACATTAAAATAGAACAGACCATTGATACAGCAAGTGAAACGTCAACAGTAATATTCACTTGTGAACTTGTGCTAAGATGAACTATCTGTAGAGTAGAGTAGATCGAGTCTTCTCAGAATAGGGGTCACAGCTACCCTGAACCCGCAGCCACACTCATCTTAGCCACACCCAGCGCCACATGTCCACTTGGACGTCTCTGGACCCAGGAGACAACAGCTCTCAACACTTCAACTTACAAGGACCTGTGCGGTGCCGTTATGTGGTCAAGGTGACCTTTATTCCCTAGTTATAGTCGCCGGGAGATGACTCCAATATCGTCATGGATTTCGTGAGTACCTCATCTCCATCTGTCACTGCAACCATGACACCCAACTAATTGCTCTGCGTACAGTGGTCGCGCTTATTGAGCCCTCTCTCGTCTGGGGGCACCCGCAAGGACCTGGGACATGATCCTGCGAAACGACTTCACCGGTTCGAAAAGCAGTATAGCCTCTTACTCGTGAGGACCAACGAAATCAGCCCATGCCTGCGACAAGCACTAACCAGAGTAGTCTGCTTGGAGAGCATCATCCAACCTATCTCGAGACAGCGACGCCGCCGAGACCCTTGAAATCCGCCTTCAGGAACTCACCAACATCCTAAGCGACGAGAGCCGAAGACCGTTACCACATCCATGTATTCAATACTGCTCGCTCAAGCAAATCTACGTGCCCATTGGAAAGATCGCTACAACTTCGTACAATGAGTGGATCATTAAGGAGGCCGTCCTCTTCTTTGCGACCCTTATCGAGAGCGAGGAGGAAGCGTTTGTCGAGAATCAGACCTTTTCCGCCAGCCTGACGAATCTTCTCGTGCGAATCACTGGCATCAACAGCGTGCGCCTGGGCCTGGATACCGAGTCGCGTGTAGTCGAGCTAGCATTTAACATCACAACCAAGATTCGGCTGGACCCGAGTATTCTACCAGCATGGTTCAAGACACACCGCGGTGTGGCGCTTCAGAACAGGGAGAAGGACGAGAACGCCCGCGATGCGTTCGTTGGACGTACACAAAAGGCCGACTTCCCCCTGTTTTATATCCTCATGGACTATATTCACCATGAGGGCAAGGTGGGCGACTTTGCGCGAACAGGACTGCTGTACATCATCGAAGCTGCGTCGAGTTCAGGACCCCTCGAACAATGGATTGTCGAAAGTGACCTATCAACTCTGATGGCGACAGGTCTTGGCGCTTTGTATAGCCAACTGAGTCGCAAATTGGTCGTCGACCATCTCCCTCACAACCTCCCCCCTATTCTCGCCTTCTCCGATTACGAACATCCTACATCCAACTACGAAGTTATCAGCTCATGCTCGCCCGAGTTCCAATCTCACCTTGAAACCTTCTTATCACACCTATTATTCTGGCAAGATGTCTTGAACCACTGTCGGTCTGTAGAGGTCAAGTCGACTTTGCTGGAGCATTTCCAAGTTATTTTCCTACAACAGTTATTGTGAGTACCCAGCGACCCTCGCCCCAAGCTATGCTAACAGGCTAGATACCCCTCACTGCTTGAGTCCTCTGATATCGACGGAGGCTCATCTGTGGCTGTTTTGACTTATCTTCGCCGTATCCTGGAATCACTCGATCACCCTGACATGATCAACCTTATCCTCCACTACCTCCTCGCACTCCCTGATAACATCGCCTCTGCCCGACCTGGCTCAAGCTCGTCTGCCAGCAAGGCTCGAAAGAGAAAGTCGATGGACCTGGCCACGATGTTGGCAGAAAGGGCAGAACCCGCTGCTACGCCCCTACTCTTCAACCTCGTTGATCTTGTTCTCGCATGCTTGAGATCGCGGAATCAACAAACAATTCATGTTACCTTACAACTGGTGTCAGCTATCCTTAAGAGACACCATCGATATGCTATCGTCACTCTCCTAAGAACTGATAATGTTCCTATTCAGAATGCCACTAGAACAGTAGGCGCTCAAGAGCAAGAGGTCGAATTCATCATGTCATTGGCGGGAACAATAGGAGGTGAAGATGACTTTGATGAGGTCTATCAGCTTGTCCTTCGCGATACCATGTCTAGGCTTGAAGCACATCCTTGCTCTCTCAAGCTCGTCGCGCCTAGGGCATCTACGAGTAACCAGAGGCTGCCCGACAGTCTTCCTGGAGCACCTAAAGAAGTGGCAGACCACACTCTGCGACCTGATGACCCTCTTCTCAACTCGCTGCTGGATCTCCTGGAGACATTCTTCGTCAATCAAGTCGAGACGAATTTGTCCGTCACTGAGACACTTGTTGACTTGGCGGTTTGCGGTTTTATGAAGATCGAAGGATGGTTGACGCGAAGTCCAAGCTCTTATATATACGATGGGGTTGAGAAACAAAGACGTAAGTCTACAGAGGACGAAGATGCAGAGAGTGAAGACGATGAAGATTTTGAGGATCTGCCACCGCCAACCCCAGAACAGAAACAACTTCAAGCCATGGACCAATGCCGCCAACGGCCGCAGTGGTCTCAGGCGTCTTTACCACGTGTATTCAACGTTCTCAGAAGATTAGAGGAGCAGGTGGCTGCCTACAGAAGGAGTATTCCCCGATTTGACGAGTTGGTGCAACAACGGCGCGACGCCTTCAGGACCGCGGATGCAATGTTACACCATGCGGGTCCTACACCCAGGCCGACCCCTATCAGCGAAGATCCTCCCGATCGACCAAGCTTTGAAGAGGTATCGCGCAACGCATCACCCTCCCGACCGTCGGCACTGGAAGGATTAGCGCATCGTCTCTTGTCCGAGTTGGGAACGCCGAGCCGTGCTAGCAGTCCGCGAGGACGCAAAGAGCTGGGTCGTAGCTCTGGAAGCGGCAACGCGACACCTGGAAAGTCTGTGCTTAGTTCCAAGGAGGCGTCTCATAGTAGGGGGCGAGGCACTCCTGGACGTAGCCACTCTCCACCAAGAACGCTCGAGACTATCGATTCAGCGCAGAAGGCCAGGGAAGAAGCGCTTGCTCGACAGATGGCGGAATATGCGGCTATGGACCAAACTATCCTCTCTAAGAAGGTGGGATTGCCAGATGTCAAGGTTGAGGCTATCCCTCTCAAGTTCGACAAGAAGCCAATGACTGAAACTATGGAGAATGAACCTGCGGAGGAGGGGCATGCTGAGCAGGCTTCCTCTGAAGCTGATGAGGACCAGTTTGAGGATACTGTGACTGATCTTACTGAGCAATTACCTGTGGAGGCGAAGGATGAGGATGATGCGAAGACGGAAGATACGGAGACTGATCTTTCTGACGCCGAAACCGCGCCTGAAATTGCCGAACCCATGGAACCGGTTGAGTCAGAGGCGGAGGATTCGACAAATGTTGACGCTGAAGAGGGCGAGCCTGCCAAGGAAGTGGGAGTCAACGAGCCCGAGGCCAAGGACTCGAAGGTTGATGGGCCGGAGCCTAGTGAGTCTGAGTTTCACGACCCCGAGACCAAGGAAGACGAAGCGGAGGAACCCAAGATTGCGACACCTCAACGAGAGACTCGAAATATGGATACACCAGAACCCGAAACTCCTCAACCCAGAGAAGCAAGGGAGAACACAACAACTGTTTCAGTGTCGCACGTGGTAACCAACGTCATCATCCTACAATCATTTCTCTTTGAGCTGGCTGCCCTTATTCAAGTTAGAGCAGGTCTATTTGATGAGGTGCGGTTCGTATAGCGTGGGAATTTGAAAGGGAAGTGCATTTGATCGAAAGAACTTTCTTACGAGTCATGAGAGATGGAATGGGTACTTTACTTATAGATGGGAGAGGGATTATTCTTATATTATAGATACCATGATCGCAGCTTCGTGTCTGGTCAAACGTGACATTTTGGAGGGTTGTGGATCGTAACTTCGTGTATTCATGTGAACCTAACGCCGGCTATATGTATACGTATATATATGCAATGTAATCATTAATTTCATGTCATCGTTTCATCCCATTCTATCCATCGTCTTATGACTCCGTCGACAGCTTTGATTCCTTCTCTCGTGGCCTCCACCTCGAACCACTCGCGATGCTCTCTGCCACAAGCATCGCATTTCTCCGCATCCTTCTTTAGACCCATGCCCGCTAGTTCGATGTGAACCAAGCGCTCAACTCGGTGCACATGCTGCGTCATGTGCGGAACTACACCAGACGACTCCTGCGATCCGGGCAGATAAGGGTAGTATCGCAGAATCTCAACCTCATGACCACACTGGCGCTGCCACTGGTTCAAACGACGCTGAACATTTGCTGCACGACCGATCTTGAGAAGCATGGTGTTCTTTGATGTTGATGGATCAGCGGCTGCGAAGCTTGAAACAGCGTTACTAGCGCTTCGAGACCGCGGTGGCCGATTGGGTGATGGTGGAGAGAGAAGCGAACGTGCTGCGTCAACAGGAGCGGCCGACGACTGAGATGTAGGTGTGAGCCAGAACATGTATATGAAACCAGGTTCCTCAGAAGCGCCAAAGGGACGCGCTAGTTCGGCCATAAGCGCCGAGGCGGTCTGGGTGTCTACAGAGTCGGGAATGAAGTCTTTGATCTGCGCTGTCTGCGAGCCAGTAGATTTGCGCGAGCGTCGAGAGTTTTTGGCGGAAGAATTGTTTGGCGATGCGGTGAGATGCTGTTTTGAAGTGCGTTTTGGCGGTACGGAAGCTGATGTTTTTTGGACTGGACGAGGTTGAGGTCGTGAAGGTTGAGACTCGTGGATATCTTGGAGAGGTACTGAGAAACAGCAGCACATAAGAGACTGCTTCGGCTGCGGTTTTGGTCTCGGGGCGCTCGGCTTTCGCCCATCTGTATCCCTTCTATACTTCTTCTTCTCCTGCAGCTCCACCAACCCCAACCTATCCGCAAGCGTATCCAAGCTCGTGCGTCCCTCCAAAACCGGTGTGGAAGTAGCTCTGGGCCCCGGACTCGAATGCGCCGACATGTTGGCCTGCTCTCGATGCTGCCAGCAGTAGAGACTCTCATCACGAGGGTCGGGAGTAACAGGTCTTCCGCGCTTGTCAGTCTTGGGGGCCGTCTGTTGAACGGCGCGACGGCACGGGCGGCCGCTGGAGGTCAATCCACGACATGTTCCGCTTACGGCTTTTGAGTCGGAGCGGTTGAGGTAGGACTCGGGGGTATTTGCGACAAAGGGCATTGTTTTCGCTAACAAGGCGGTGGGTAGTTAACGATAAAATGAATAACGAGAGGAACAAAGAAGGTCGAGTCTGTTGGTTACGGGCGGTTTATTTAAACGAGGGAGGGAATTGGCCCGTGAAACAGGGAAGGAAGAACCCTGATTAAGAGCTGGGGTTTCTTGTTTTTGGACATGTTGGCTTGGCTTGGCTGAAATGAAGTGGTTGATATTATTAGACTCTTAGTGGTTGGTGAGCGAGGCTGACATGACGGTGATGGAGAAGGGAGTGGGTGAAGTTGATGTGGCTGTGTGTGGCTGTGTTGTAGGCGATGGCTAAATGAATGAGGCAGCCTTTCGTGGCCAAATACTAGGCATGATGTGAGTGATATTGTAGAGAGTCAGTAAGTATTTGATGTTTGTTTGTAGATTTGTCTTGGTAGACGCGATTTGGTGTTGACGATGATGGTGTGGTGTTGTGGTGTGTTGGTAGTGCAACTATGTTAATCAATGCCTGTTCAAGTTGGGTGAAGCAACGTCCTTGCATCCGTCGTTGAATCCATGATTTAATAGACAAATGATCACCTGCCAGTAAAAGAATTGAGTTATTCAACGAAATTTCAAGCCTTGACAATCTCAAAAGTCTTCGACACACTCATGTGATGTTGGGTAGGTATCTCGCTGCTGATATGAGGTAGCGTTGATAGGGACAGAATCATGTCCAACAAGACGACAAGCTGCAAATGTGCGAGAAGCGAAAATGGTGTTTCACTGTTCCAAGAAGGTCCAAGAGAATTGTGAGAATAAACGCTCTTATATGTTCTGACTAAAAAGATCACAACACCATGTCGCCAACACCTCCTTGATTTCATTCTTAAACCCAAATTGCCTGAGACCGGGCCTTGTCCGTCATTCGCAGAAATAACATCCTGATGCCAACTCTAAATAAAAAAGAGAACCCTGATAAAAACGACGCCAGAATGATGATGATGATTAACTAACTCAGCTGACCCACCGCGTTTCTTATTCCCGCCCGGGGCGCAACTCATCAACCTTGATGGTCCTGGATCTACAGCCACAAGCCATAGAGGTTCCTTACTACAGCGACGGCGATGGCGATGATGGGCAAGATGTTTCCTCAGGTGCAGCTTGGCTCATGAAGTTGAAGCCCACGATGCCTTCAGCAACGATCTTGTCTCCAGAGGCGAGACGAGAGTATACTGAAACGCGTCTTCCAATGATTCCATCACCGCCAACCTCAAGCGATAATGGTCCTTGAAGGGGCAACTCGACGTACTCGCGAGACGTCGGAGGCGTTTGGAGGGAAAATTGGCGGAAGAGTCCACACTCGCTGGCGTTTCTTGTCAAGTCACCACTAGAACTTCTGGGAGTTAGCATTGGGCTGTTGAGAATAACAAGAGGATTTACTCACTGGATAACAACGTATAAGTCGGAGAAGCCCTTCATACTGCACTCTTCACTTGGAGTGAGTCTTGCATGTGTTGCTCTTGAGCTCGAAGGACTTCCGGGAGTGTGGAAAGCGAGATCACCGTAGATATTGGATGAGATGGAGTTGATGGGAGGATTGAGGGCGGCGAGAGCGCCACCTCGAGGTCTGTTTGTGTATTCTGGGCCGCACATGGTGATGGTGATGTTGATGGCTTAAGCGAGTGTAAATGCACTGATGGAACTTGGTGATGAACAGAGATTAAACAATCAAGACCTGAATATCAAATGAAGAGAAACGGTTCATTAAGAATAAATATAATTATTTCAAGATATAGTAACTGCTAGCTACCTTGGTAGTCTGAAACTTGCCGTATCTCTCTCGAAGTCTCTCACTCAAGTCCAAGCCATAGACAAGAGCCAATCACTGTGTCGCAAGACCTAGCGTTGTTCCTAATTGGGCAACCTTTGTAGGCGACAAGGTTCTGAGGCGCGCGAGCGAGTTAGCGAGTATGAGCAAGTTTGCGCAATTAGTGCGACTCTCTTCTCCATCAACAACAACACAGCAACACCTTGATGAACTCGAGTCTCGGACTACGTACCAACTACCGTGGAAGCACGCAAGAATAAGATATTATTAATTGCTAGCTCTGACGCAATCGTCTCCATCATGTTCTTCTCTAGGATCCCGCTTCTACCCCTCTTCTTCTTTGTCTCTTCCTCCTCCTCCTCGTCTGAACCTGATCTTGCTTCTGATCATAATCAAGCTTATACTGCTCTTCCTGATAACATTCAGTCTTTTGCTGCCATGTCTGTTGGTACTTACTCTCTTCCGGCGCTGCCGTACGCCTATGATGTGAGTTCCCCGCCGCCATCTCTGGCATGAAAGTATGAGAAGTTGACCATGACAAAAGGCCCTTGAGCCTAGCATCTCTGCTCAAATCATGGAACTGCATCATAGCAAGCATCATCAAGCCTACGTGACAAATCTCAACGCCGCGTTAAAGAACTACGCAACCGCTACTTCAACCAACGACATCGCCGGCCAGATCGCCCTGCAATCAGCCATCAAGTTCAACGGCGGCGGTCACATCAACCACTCCCTCTTCTGGGAGAATCTCAGCCCTTCTAGCTCTGCTGACGCAAAGCCCGAGAGTGCTCCTACACTTAGCGCCGAGATCTCAAAGACGTGGGGTAGCATTCAGGCATTCCAGGAGGCGTTCAAGAAGACGCTGCTAGGACTGCAGGGTAGTGGTTGGGGATGGCTCGTTAAGGATACGCACGGTCTTCGTATTGTTACGACGAAGGATCAGGATCCTGTTGTTGGAGGAGAGGTTCCTATTTTTGGTGTTGATATGTGGGAACATGCTTACTACCTTCAGGTAAGTTTACTCCAACCTATTCAGGAAAACGACTAACACTGTGATAGTATCTAAACGGAAAGGCTGCTTACGTTGACAACATCTGGAACGTCATCAACTGGAAGACTGCTGAGGCTCGATTCGCCGGCACCCGCGAGGACGCCTTCAAAGTCCTGCGCGCTTCCATCTGACCAACGATGATATCATAACGAGTATAAAGCTATTGTGATAAACATATCTATCCCGTGAACTTAACACAAACAATAAAAAAACACTCAATCTCAAGCTTTCTTTTTCGCAATATGCAGTGAAACGTTCAAACACCATGGCAACGTGCTCTATTCGTGACACTCAGTCTCGGATAGCTACTCATGCATTTGACTCGTGCAGCAGGACGCTGTGTACTGTCTATGCTTTTTTATCCTGACCGCCAAAGCCCGTTTTCTTGAGCCCGTTGCGTTCTGTGCGATTTCATCAAGGAATATGCAGCCTGCCGTATGCATGTCTTTCTACGCCACACGTCTAAATGTGCACACACACCAAACGAAAAGCGGTCTGAGGCAGCCTGTCGTGAAATTCTGTGACACCGTGAATGCAGGTTACAATGCCGCTGTAAATCGGTACAAGCTTTTCTTGTGTATTTCCGGATCTGTTTTGTTCAGCTGTAAATATGAAGCTTGTGTCGTGTCTGTGCTACAGCATTCATGCATGGGTGAGCTTCACGATCCCGCACGATCGGAGGTTGAGATCGATTTACACCAAGAAATTTTGCAGAGGTTGATAAAGTGCTGCATTATACGTTGTCGCTGGATGGGACAGTGAGACGTTATACTGACTCACCCACTTTCACCATTACCAAACCACATAATCCCAGATCTATTTAGACATCCGCCACTTTTGACCTCACGGGAACCAAAAACGGGCTGAGGCATCAAAAACAGTAACGATTCCCGTCATCACGGTACAGTTCCCTCAGCAAACAAACAAACATCAAACGCAATGGTATTGCCGGAACCCGAAGTCAGTCAACCAACGGGTAGAATAATCTCATAGACGGCAAGACGAAACATACAGCGCGGATAGACACATCTCCTTAATAATAGCATCGCAGTCTTTCCGGTGCCACGGCATGGATACGGCATCAGGGGTTGGGGTTGCTTAACTCGTGCGAGGCCTCAATCAGAGGTATAAAGAGTCGAGATGAAGCAAGACTTGAGGAGAGAGAAATCTTCAAAGTGAGACCACTGGAAATATTTGGCGCTCTTTGTCATTCGATTCTCTGTTTTAACTCATTTGCCATATTCTCTCCCAATACAGTCGCTTCTGGAATCTTCGCTTTTCCGAAATGTCTTTCTTGGCTCGCCTCACCCTCGTGGTGCTCTGGTAAGTATTTCTTGTTGTCTCTCGGCTGGGATAGATACTGATGAGTACAGGGCACTGGCTGTTTGTGCACAGGAAACTGTGACTGTGACAGAGACATCTACAGTCACTGACACCGTCACCAGCTGTCCCTTCGCTGGTTTGAGGTTCTATCCTCGTGCTGAAGCTACCGTTACTGAGTGTGCACTCTCCTGCTACACTACCGTCTCGCAGTGTACTTCTACCCAGTACCTTGACACTTCTTCTAGTATCGAGCTTCCGACTGGCTCTTCGGTTATCCTGTCTGAGTCTGAGACTCTCACCAACGTCATCTCCCTACCTACTGTTTCTGTCCCTTCTACCAGCATTTTTGCCAACTCTTCTATCTCCTACACTTCTATCCCTGAGACTTCCAGTGCCGTCTCCCAGCCTGATGTCTCCGTTGGTTCGAGTGCTCTTGCTGGAGGGACTTCGTCTGAGCTGGAGTCTACCGTATATGGATACTCAACCAGCACTGCCACCCTGGAGGCGACTTCCGAGATTGTTACCAACCTGGAGACGATGCCTACTTTTGCCCCGAGTGTTGACTCTTCTGCTCTTGCACCTGGCACTACTCAATCCCCGCAGGGAGGAGATTCTACGACACTCTCTGAGGGCTCGACTGGGCAGCCTTCCGAGTCTCTTTCCCTGGGCACAGAGTCAGCTCCTACTGAGGGTTTGAGCACCGAGACTTACGTCTCTCAACAAGATACCTCTACTTTCTCCGAAGATACTGGCTCTTCTATTATCCCTGAAGGAGTCTCTACAACCACTCTCAATTCAGTTATCACCAGTCAGGTAACCCTCACCGAGAGCATCTCGACTGTTTACACTGCCTCCGCCGAGGCCTCCACATCGGAGGAGAACACTGAGGTCATCGACACATCCTCTCAGGCAGGTGGTGCTAGCACGGAGACTAGACAGAGTCCTGCTACAACCGAAGATGTGAGCTCAGAAGCTTCCACTCCAACTGCTGCGTCCACAGCCGCTGGAGCTTCTACACTCACGACGGAAGGCGAAAGCTCTACCACTACGCTATGCACATCAACCAAGCATACTCACATCTATGACAACACCACTATCGTCCACAGCACAGCCGATCAAAGCGTTGACTCTTCCGCTTTGGCTGGATCCTTCACTTCAGCTTCTTCCCTCGTATCTCAGTATACCACTGCCACGTCCGAGGCGACCGAGCAGACTACAGCTATTGGTGCCGAGACATCTGAGGGTCAAGCTGGAGTGTCAACTTCCGAATATCTTGAGAGCACGACTGAGACTGCTGCTGGAGTCCAGACTACTCTTCCTACTGAGTTCATTCCTATCGAATCCACTGCTATTCAAACAGACTCTGAGATCGTCACTCCCTCTCAACCCATCGAAACACCTATCCCTTCAGCAGAGTCAACCGGCCCTCAAGGCTACGACTTCGGACCCAGTTCCAATGACGGCTGGCCAACCGCGTCCTTCGCCTCAACCGCCGACGCGGCAACTGGCTTCACCACTTTCCTCACCACAAGCAAGGTCACTGAGAAGTCATCCACTACTACTGGTATCAAGGAACCCAAGTATGAACCACCCGCTTACGAGCCTCCTTCGTACCGTGAGCCAGCCTATGTTCGTAAGCGCTGGGGTTTCTAATGGTGAGGAGATGTAATACCATTTGATGCTTTCTCTTTCTTTCTTTCTTTCTTTTGAATGACTTGGTGTCTTTCTACTTATTTGATTGGGTCTTTATTTGCATGGGATACTTACTTTGGTATTGGCATTTGATGGGGGTAGATAATTGAAAGAAAATACAACGGGGTGGTTTTACAAGTGTTCCCTGCCGTGAAAGATGTCCTCCTTCTATGAAGCTCTTGACGTGATGATTCATGAGTGTTGGACTCCTATGATCCATTAAAACTATTTTATATGTCTACAGACGATGGATATCTATCTTACGCCATGTATGTTTACTCCAGCCCATCCAATTCATGATCCAAAGACTCCTATTATTCCTACGCAACCTCCCAATCCATCGGTTCAACCATCCACTCCCACTCATCACCCCCCTGAACCTCTCCCATAACCATATGTTCATCCCCATCATCCCACTGCCTCTGCATCGCCTCCTGCACCCTTCCCGCCGCAACCACATACCCAACCTCCAAACCTCCCAGGATCTGTCCAACAAGCCACGTCAGATCATACATCTTCAACGGCGGCGTTTCCTTGCCATCAGCAACATCCTTCCAGCGATTACGAAGCTCTTTCGCCTTACGAAGTGCTTGGTTCACTTCCCCTCTGCCCAGCGCTTCGTGGACCGGACAGTCTGGCATTTCTAACTCGATGAGCACATTCTCATGATACGTGTGATTTCCTGTCTTGAATGAATTGCCACGCAAGACCGATATCCCGAAAACCATCAGGAGAAGAACAAGCGCTTGTTCGATCCATGCGTAAAACTCATGGAAGTCAACTTTGAAATTCCGCTCAGCGTCTGCGACCAAGAACCCAAATTCCTCTGGATTCAGCGCTCGGTGGTACGAAGTCTGTAAATCTAGGTACTTCCACCGTAGACGCTGACAAGCTTGTTCGAAGCGGTGAAAGGCCTGTGTTGGGTTCAAGCGCGTCGTCGATGTTGATAATGAAATTGGGTTTTTTGAAGGGGCTGAAGATGGTGGGGGCCGTGAAGGTTGCGAGGATGCGCGTGCTAAAGGCTGTGACGACGAGCGCGTTGAAGGAGCTGACTTTGCGAGGCGGGAGCGGCCGTTTATGGCCCAGATTGAGTCGTTTAGACCTGTTGGTGTTTTGGACATGTCGGATATTGTTATTCAAGAGGTTATGGTGATTTGTGAGGGTGAGGAATAGTCATGAGCGTGCGTTGTCGTAGATGAGTTCGAGATGCCACGTGAGTGAACGTGAAGAGTAGATGAACGCAGAAGCGCACAATTAGAGCCTTCAATTGTTCATACAGCTTCAAAAGAATCCCTTTTAGTTCATATGCCCAGCTGTGGAGGGCTGTTCTCTCGACTCGTTCCGTGAAGCCGAATGTCACAACGAAGCAAGGCACTAGCCCGTGAATTTCACAACCAACTCAACGCATGCGTTTCAGGTACGAGTAAAATGACAAGCTATTGGTTAGGTATGTTTAGCTCTGTAAATAGTATGCTGTGGTGAATAAAGAAATGAGATCATGAACGAATGCGAAAGTGCAAGCAAGATCAAAGAGAACAGCGCTCAACTCAATCGGTGGTTGGCAGTACGGAGTATGCAGCGTCTGATTGGCCAGTCTTTCGGCGGTTAACGGTTGGCTGCACCACCAAACGCCATGAAACAACACCAAGAAATCATCACCAAGAATCATCACCAACACAACTCATACTTCTCGTTAGTAATCTTCATAAATCCATGTCGTAGCCATATCTGTATTGATATATACAATCTCCACGTATCGACACAGCTAGCTCAGCCAGCTTCCACTCCCAATCCCATGTCCAGAAATCAATCAATGGCCTACTCGCCTAACAAACACATCATAAGCTGGCCTTGTACCAAGGCCAATAGGTAAGGCGACAGCACTCAATCATATATGCACCCCAACTCCGCTCTGGATGCGCTGTTCCAGACGCTATCCTGATGACCCAACTCAAAAGCAGCAAAATAACACAACTCCATTATTGACGTCCGACCTCTTTGTTCGTCATCGACAGTTTATACAACGGTCCTGCCTATGTAGAGTCGCGAACCTTCTTGGTAGCCTTGGCTGTACCAATATGAGTGTTGTGCACCTATTCCTGTTAGCGTTGCGTTTGCGAAATATGGAAAGATTAGACATACCTTTGTTGCAAATCGAAGACTCGTCAATGTTTCCTTTAGATGCTGCTCAAGAGGTGACACCATGACAAACATCAGAGTCTTGCTGTTGCCGCCTAAACTGTACTGCAGCAGGTGTGTCAACTTGGAGTTGCGGTATGGAATGTGCCCTGAACCTCGACCAAGGGCTTCAATAACATCACCAAGACAGCTTAGACTCTTGTTGATGTTTTGTGTCTCCTTCATCCGGTCGCCCTCAGCCTGTGAGTGCTTGAGACGCTCGGAACCAGCCAAATCGACCAGGTTGAGCGTACCCTCGCAGCGCTCCCCTGTAGCTGAGTTCTCTCCGATCAACTTCAGGATGAAGATACTGTGAGAACGAGATGACCGCTCGTTGGCTTTGGTTGCAGCCACTGATCGGTTATTCTGCGCTTCTTCAAGCATCGTCTCCACGCTTGACGGGCTGTCGAGGCGTACTGACGTGCAGTTTGTGATGGTCGTCTGCTTGCGAGCTTCGTCATGTCGAATTTCGAGCCTTTTCGACGATCGCTCATTTGGCGTCAACAGGTCATTGAGCTCTTCATTGTACACCTCAACGAATGAACCCTCCATTGTGTACTCCCAAGACTTCTCCTTGAGCTTGGTGATGGTGTCGTAGATCATATGGGTGGCACGAGGGATCATACCATCGTTTGAGGACATGGTGTGTGTCTTTCCGGATCCAGTTTGACCGTAACAGAAGATACAAACATTGTATCCGTCAAGCGCACTCTGGACAAGCTGAGAAATCTCACCAAAGATCTCCTGGTTTTGAGTGCCGGGAACGAAAACGCGATCAAACTCGAAGGGATAGTTCTTTCGTGTGATCTGTCCCAAACTACTCTTCTCCTCAGGACCAGCCAGAACAATTTCCGCAGATGTCTTGTCATCGGGGAACGACATCTTGGCCTCCTCGCCCTCACCATTGCCAAGTGCAGGTCGCACTCGACACATGACTCGGATGTTGCCCTTGAGCTCCTGGTACTTGTTAAAGAGTACTCGGCGTTCTGTCTCCTCCTTGATGAGTTTGTGCTGGGCCTCCTCAGCGATGCGCAGGGCTTCTTGGAGACGTGCTTCCATGCTGGCAAAAGAGTCGGATTGCGCCTTGCTGTCAGATTCCAGAAATTCGACGTGTGATCGTAGTGAGTTAATCTTGGCCTCGAGTGTTGTGTTGGCTGCTGAGAGCTCGGCGATGTTCGTCTGCAGGCTGTTCTTCAAGGTACGTTCTCGCACGAGGTCTCCTCGAAGACCTTCCACTTGAGAGTTGACTTCTTGAAGTTCTCGATCCTTCCTCTGGATGGCCATATCCATGTCTTGATGCTCATTGCCCATTCGAAGTCGTAGTTCCTGGATTTCACGGTCCTTCTTCTGTCGCTCTTCGGCCAACTCTTGATGGTACATTCTAGTCAAACTCTCGATCTTTTGCTCGTGGTCTTTCGTCTCTTGCTCCTTTAGTCGGTCTAGTTCCCTTCGAAGCTCGTCGACTGCTGTTCTGTGCTGCCTTGACATATCGTCGATCTTCTCTCGGTGCTTTCGTTCCAGGTCATCGACTTGTCGTTGGTATTCCCACTTCTGTTTCTCCATCTCATGTCGGATTTGGCGTCCTTCTTCTCTTGCTGCGTCAAGATCGGACTTGAGTGCGTCGTTCCTCAGGTCAAGTTTCTCTCTGTCACTCTCCAACTCTTGCACTGTAGACTTGATTAGTAGCTGAGTATCCCATCCCACGATACTACCTACCTCGCTTCTTGGCTAGTTCAAGAGCATCATCTTGTCCCTTTCGTTCGCTCAGGGTAGTATTTACCATCTCCTTGAGTTCCTTGAATTGAGACTCCATATCAACTACTCGGCCATCGACGTCCCAGGCTACATATGATGTCAGATTAGAATCTTTGTTCAAAAACGACTTGCTAGGAGAGGTGTTCTTGACGGGGGATGTGAATTGTTTGACTGGTGATAGAGACAAAGACTCTTCGAACTCATGGAGCTTCCTCCTGACTCTCTCGTTGGTCGGTGGCTTCAGAGGGACTGCCTAAGGCCGCTCTGCCGAAGTCTGTCGGGAGGTTGAAGCTGACATAGTGTTCTGGTCATCTCTACCACGGCGCTTGCATGGAATATTCGAAACATGTGAGGCGGTTGAAGATTGTGAAGACTGTCGTGTTAAGGGTCGGGAAATCGCTTGACTTCCAGGAGGGATTTCGTCCTCAAGACTCATTTCAAGGAACCTTGAGGTCAGAGAACTATCTCTGATTGTTGGTAATGTTGCGAAAGACTGTGAGGTTCTGATCTTGTTGTAGGGAAGTGTGGTGATAGGTTGAAAAGTATCTTGCGAAAGTGCCGTCGTACCGTTGGTGGTTGGAGCTTCGTATCGGTCTTCTTCGCGCAGAGCATGGGCCGTACGCGGACGAGGCGCTTGACTCTTCGATCGGGCATGGCCAGGACGTCCGTTGACCCCATTGACTCCGTTCACTCCATTGATTCGTGAGGTGGGTGTCGGAGCACCGTTTCGAGCGGCTTGGTTCCTGCTAAAGACATTTGAAGATGTGCCGTATCGTGACTGGGTGGTTGAGGGTTGCTTGAGCTGGGGAGAATTAGCGGCTGTCATGCAATCATGATGATTCCAGCAAAAGAAAACTCCCGAGCGAAATAACTTACCCCGGAGGACATCCCAGCCAGACTCTGAGGCCTCACATTCGATCGGATACCAGCCGGGGCTGGAACATGCGATGTTGGTTTTGAAGGGTATTCGAGGGCGCGATCAGAAAGAGGTTTGCGCTTCGGGTCAGATTGCGATGCTGCTTCATGTCAGAGAGAACCCCCATAGGCGCTTGTTCTGCATACCTGGTTGAGGAATCTCGCGCTTCAGATTCTTCAAGGCCGACAACGAACTCGCCGTCGACGCAATGCGAGCATTATGTTGCGATTCGCTCCATTCCGTGAGTCCTGCCCCTCCAGCCCCTATTGACATCGACATCGATGGCGCCGGTAGTCGACTAGCCTTGGAGCTCCTAAATGTCTACACCCGAGAGTCGTCAGCTTCTGAAACATGAGGGTACTGGGTAAACAACATACCGCATTCTCCTCCATGGTGAAAACAATGCGCCCAAACACAGGGACCAGGATATGGAAAACAAGGAGCAGTGAAGCACCCGTATCAACGGCGGTAGCAGGAGGCGTTGCGAATATGCGAAAGATAAAAAAGAGTAGCGTAGAAAGCAAAATGGTATCGGTACACGCTTGGTCTCTAGCTCATGGGGAGCTACGTGATATTATGGTTGGTTTCGTGAGGAGCCTGATGCGGGATAGCACGGTTGGAGATTGGCGATTCGAAGCGTTTACTTGTTTATCTAAACACGTTGCTGGGGCAATGGGCCCGAGTCGCATTTGGAGATACCCCACTAGCCAATGAGCCCGGTTGCAACATCAGAGGTAGGATAATTGTACTTTACAAAATGCTATCCTCCTAACGAATGTTATTGATCAATTGTGTATAATCCTGTGAAGCTACCTCTTCTTCTTATCGTAGTGATTGTAACATTCTGGCACATAAGTCATACCGCAGACAATGCCAAACCGTCTCCAACGCTCCGCGCTAGGGCTTGAGTTTAATTGTGTTCAATTGTCAACGAGTTTCACCTCAGAATAATTGGACGCATGCATGTACTGGACCCCTTCGAATGTACACTGGGCTTGGACCTCAATGAAATTAACAGTCACACCTTTACATTGAGACAAGTTCAGTCCAATGTTCAGTCCTCTAAGCTCTTGATCTTGGAATAAAACTTAGAAGCATAGGTATATGTAGAGAAATAGGCTCCCAATGGAGCTGCTTTCAAAGATACCGGTACAAATAGGTCAATCACGAGTAATTGGCAAGGAACTTTGGACCTTAATTCTATACAGATAGCATAGAGCCCTCATATCATCGACAATATGACGAATGGGCCAAAAATATCGGGCTCCGAGCTAGCTTTGGAGGATGCTGCCAAGTCATCACTCCACCATAAACTCAAGCTTCTTCTGATACCAATAACTTATCCTGCCCACCCACCATTTTGTGAGAGAGAACTGATATGTCAATTGACTGAGATAGAAGTCGTAACACCATTAGACATATGAAACAACTATTAAATCTTCTTAACAGTCGTATCAAGCCGTATAACAAGAGGATCTAGGCCAAAAACGTCGCCGTCTCGCTGACTCAGCGCACACCGTTTCGCGAGAGCAAGCCAACCTAACGTGGGGGCCACATATTAACATTCACATTCACATGTCATCCTCGATCCATGACATGACGTTCAGTAGATGCGCTGTCGCAGAATCTGACCTCACAACGCCGTCTCATTAGTCCTCGTCACGATCACGCGAATCGCCTTCATCACGCGTCGCTAGCAATATAAAGAGATAGCTCCCAGCTCTTCCATGTCTCGATAGCTTTACCCCTCCGCTCGTCCTCTTTGTCTTGTCTTACACACGATCACCAACAATATGGAAAAATACAGCCAATTTCGCGACAGAGGTAAGGTCTTTCACGCATTAATAATATTCACATGCTAATAATTTCTAGCAACGGGCATTGCGCCGTTTCTTCCCGTTTCGACGCCCGTATCAGCTCTCGCGACATTCACCCACGCCGCACTTTTCCTCTTCCGCCTACCGTTCTTCATCGCTTACTTCCTCGGCTACTTTCTCTTCTTCCACTTCCTCCCGCTGCCAGTCATCTTTCGAAAGGTTGCACTATGGGGGTTGATGGCCATACCGGGAATATGGTGGATTGACCTTCAGCTCGACGGTGTCAAACGTGGCACCCTTGCCGACCAGCCCCGCGAGCGTTTCCCGCATCCTGGCTCAGTTATCGCTGCCAACTTCTCGAGCCCTATCGATGCGATCTACCTCGCTGCTATTTTTGACCCAATCTTTACCATTTCGTATCCTGATACTCGCAAGGTGCAGCGTGTGAGCTTGCTGGGTGCTGTTCTCGCAGCTCTCTCGCCTGTACAGACCGGCCCCCCTAAAAATGCGAAACTCGTCGAGATCAAGGACCTTTTGGACAGCAACCCGGGTCAGGTTGTCGCTGTTTTCCCTGAATGCGGTACCACCAATGGCAAGGCTATTCTGCCTTTCAGCCCGAGCATCCTTCAAACACCAGCCGACGTCCATATCTTCCCAGTTAGCATTCGATACACGCCCTCCGACATTACGACACCGGTGCCTGGAAAGTGGTTCCGCTTCTTATGGGATCTCCTTTCTCGACCGACGACGTGCATTCGTGTGCGCATTGCTGACGGTCAAATCAACACATCTGCCGCAAAGACTAACGGTGTAACACCTTCCTCGTCCGAGCTACGCAACCGCGGTGATGCTAGTCCCAGCGTTTCCCCAGATGAGCAGCGTGTTCTTGATCGAGTAGGCGAGGCACTCGCCAGACTAAGCCGCGTCAAGCGGGTTGGACTTACAATGAAGGATAAGGCGGCCTTCGTGGCCGCTTTGAACGGGAAGAAATAATTCCTTATGGGGGACTTGGAAGACTATGATCGGTTCGATGACTGGAGAGGTCGCTTCATTGGAAGCGAATTTGTGTTTGGAGTTTGCATTGCAAGGAGCTATTGGAGGTCATTCTATTCAGTCGGCTTAATACCCACAATCATTCGTGGATTTGCGTTTTATATTGTTGTGTGGTCTTCTTTTTTGGTTATTTCGAGACACGCATCTACGTTATAGCTTGTTAGGTAGACTTGCCAAGCCCTGAGCATTTTCACGTATTAGCGATGAGGCACTTTAAAGGCATTAAGAACAGAAAAACATTGGGATATAAGTTCTGACCCAGAAAATTCTAAATTCGCCTTTTCCCACCTCATTAAACAGGAATTACATCGTTACATTTGACAATTCTTTTTGGCTTTCGTGAGCCTTTTTAGTTCTTGAGACCGCTGTCGGTGACACAGCCCTCACTGGCGTTCCTCACGAGCTGGGCGTACTTGCTCAGCGTACCCTTGGTGTATCGAGGAGCGGGAGCCTTCCAGGCCTTGCGGCGTCGGGCAACCTCCTCCTCAGGGACGACAAGATCGATAGCACGGGTCTCAGCGTCGATGACGATGGTGTCACCATCCTCTACGAGAGCGATGGGACCACCCTCCATAGCCTCAGGGACGATGTGACCAATGATGAAACCGTGAGAACCACCGGAGAAGCGACCGTCAGTGAGAAGAGCAACGTCCTTTCCGAGACCAGCTCCCATAATGGCGGAAGAAGGCTTCAACATCTCAGGCATACCGGGACCACCCTTGGGACCGTCATATCGGATGATGACAACGGTCTTTTCACCCTTCTTGATCTCACCAGCCTCGAGACTGGCAATGAAATCGGGCTCAGAGTCGTAGACGCGAGCCTTACCCTCGAATCGGAGACCTTCCTTACCAGTAATCTTACCGACACAGCCGCCAGGGGCGAGAGAACCGCGGAGGATCTGGATGTGACCGGTAGGCTTGATGGGGTTGCTCAGGGGGCGGATGATGGTCTGGTCCTCAGGGAAGCCAGGCATGTTCTCGACGTTCTGCTTCATGGTCTTACCAGTCACGGTGATACCAGAGCCATCAATGATGCCCTCCTTGAGAAGGAACTTGAGAAGAGCGGGAGTACCACCAATCTTGTGCATATCGGCCATGACCCACTTGCCGGAGGGCTTCAGATCGGCAAGGAAGGGAGTGCGGTCGGAGACCTTCTGGAAGTCCTCAATGTCGAGCTTGATACCGACGGAGTCGGCAATGGCGATAAGGTGCAGGACGGCGTTGGTGCTACCACCGAGGATGGTTGTGACGATCATGGCGTTCTCGAACGCTTGGCGAGTCATGATATCGCGAGGTCGAATGTCCTCCTTGAGAATGTTGCGAATAGCAGGTCCAACGCTCTCGCACTCGGCCTTCTTGCTAGGATCCTCAGCAGGGCTGCTGCTGCTACCGGGAAGAGTGAGACCAAGAGTCTCAAGAGCGGTGGCCATGGTGTTGGCAGTGTACATGCCGCCACAAGCACCACCACCAGGGCAGGCGTTTCGGATAATGTCGAATCGCTGCTCCTCAGTGATCTCACCAGTAATGTATTGACCGTAGGCCTGGAAAGCAGAGACTATATCGATAGACTCGCCCTGCTTAGTGCAGCCGGGACGAATGGTACCACCGTAGACCATGATACTGGGACGGTTGACACGGCCCATTGCAATGGCAACACCGGGCATGTTCTTGTCGCAACCAGGCAAGCTGATGTTTCCGTCATACCATTGACCATTCATGACAGTCTCAATACTATCGGCGATAATCTCTCGGCTCTGGAGCGAGTATCGCATACCAGTTGTGCCCATGGAAATACCATCAGAGACACCAATGGTGTTGAATCGGTAGGGAATAAGACCGGCCTTGGCGACGGACTCCTTGACGACGGCGGAGAGGTCCATGAGGTGCATGTTACAAGGGTTGCCCTCGTACCAAACGGACGAGATACCAACCTGAGCCTTGTTCATGTCATCCTCTGAAAGACCAGTGGCGTAGAGCATAGCCTGGGATGCGCCCTGGGCCTTGGGCTGGGTGATGTTGGCGGAGATCTTGTTGAGCTTGTCATCGGCGCGGAGGGCAGAGGCGGAGAAGAAGCGGCTGCGGAGGAGTCAGTACTCAGAAGATAATTGAGCTTTCAATTGATTGTTCGAGATGGAATAACTTACCCATTGCTCCTCGCAGAGAGGGGGAAAGCTCCCACAGCTCTAGACCTCAACAACGACCTCGAAAGCATAATGACGACGATTAATCTTTTTCAATCGGGAAAAAGGGAAAAGAAAACCGTCAATTGAAGCTTCAACCACAGACTCAAATTGCGTAAGAAGAGAGTCCGACGCCTGAGTAAAAGCGGTGGGATGAGTTTGTGGACTTTTTCTGGCTTGCGATGTCGGCTGCGGTTTTGTTTCCCAAAATTTAGGTTCCCTGTGCTCTTCCCTGTGACTGGGAGAGGGGAGAAGGTGTCCCCAGCCCAGGGTGTGAAGAGCTCCCCGCATGACAATTGGAGTGTTTCTATTGGTTGGGTGACCTCGCAGACATGGTTCTTCGGGGGAGGTGCTTCAAGTCCGGAGGAGGCTTAAGCGTTGGAGTCCACTTTGAATAGAGTTATCCGCTGAACTCGTGTGATTCATTCAAGCTACGGATGCAATGTAAGATCGTCCATGATGCCGAGGATCCGGCCTCTTCGTGTGAGTCTTTGTGACGACATTTAGATGCTGTTTCTGTCTTACATTCAGATTGTCGAAGTTTAGTAGAGAATAAATAATACGGTATTGTCATCCTTGTCACCAGCTCAGAGCGACACCTGCGGACAATACAGACCCCCTGCTACATCATCGGAGTGTTTATTGTTCTGAATGTATTTTCATGTTTCTATGACTTTGTACTCTTGTCTCTAATTCTATCAGGTCTCATTCGTATTCTAATAATCATCAGTGCAAGTCCGCATAAACAGCCAAACCGCCTACCATGTCTTCGTCCAAGTCTTCAAGATCCCATGCCGTGACGTTGAGCTTCTCCTCACTGAACAGCAATCAACCATCCAAGGCAACCCACTCCAGATCGTCCAGTGCCTTCTTGATCTTGTTCGAAATATCCTCAATAAACTCAAACTTGAAAACCTCATAGTGATGTCCCTCAATATCCACCACATCAGCAAAAAAGTTCTTGTCGTACATATCCCACCCCAGATTCCGCTCGTCACGGCTCAAGTCCACAATATCAGTCCCGTTCTCCGAGGGCACGGCCTTCTTTGCCCGGAGGAGACTAACCCGGGGCCGACGTCCATCGTCCCAGACCGGAGGTGTCCAAGCTTGAATCATACGGCGTGCATCAGCCATGGCTAGATCCGCGAGAATCTGGTTCTTGTTCTTTCCCTCCTTGGAGTCTTCACCAGGCATCTTGCGCTTTTCGCTGGAGAACTTATGGGGATAGATTGTGTCGACCATGAGAATTCCGATGACTTCGATGTTGGACTCTTCAAGCTGTTTTGCGATTTCGAGACTCAAGTGACCGCCCATGCTCCATCCACCGAGAAGAAGTCGGATCTTTCCTGCTGTGTTACGACGTCTGGGAAAGTCGGGCTTCTCGACGGTTTCTTTGATCCAGCCAGTGTAGAGACGGGCCATGTCGCTGAGGCCGCCGTCGAAAGGCTCACCGCTGTGAAATTTTGGGTTGAAGATGCCGTAGACTGGACGACGGAGAGGTTCTAAGCAGTGGTATGAGAATGTCGTGCCGCCGCCGTCGTGGATGAGAAAGACTGGGACAGCTTCGCCAGTCTGCCAGTCCGCAGGCTGGACTATTTCAGGGTTTGTGTCCATGGTCGATGTCCAATGCTGATTTTATCCTCTGCGTTGCAATTTTGGCCGTGTCTGGTTCTTACTTGAGTTGTGATTGTTAAGTGAGAGTAAGAACCTCGCCTATCCGTGGTCCTTATCTAGTCTAAGGTAGGTAGGAAGATGTGCTGAGATCAAATCCTGCAAACGATCAAATGCTGAACAATAATTCGTTCAAACAAGAACAAAACAGTATTCTTCAAAAATAAATGCGAAGAACAAACGGATATCTAACAGGTCCGATGCACGGGTACAGAACAAATAATCACAGCGTTGTGCTACCGAGTCTAACTCCCATCGGATCTTTGACCTTCGGAGTCTATCGGCGGCGGTGACACCTGGCGCCATCGGTAATTGCGGGGCCGGGCCGTGATTGGAGGCCGGCCGCACAAACATCATATCCAACGCATCAGAAAACAGGCTTCGTCATACTGCTCATTCATGGTATCTCATTTCTATTTTACAATGCTTAGTATTGTCTTCCCTCAATGGGCCCGATTTGAGGCGTCGCCAAGTATCCCTGTAGTCTCCAAAGAAGCAGATGCAAAGCTCTCATGCTTCCACTTCTAAAGTTCTTCAATACCAAGATCTCATGGTCTCGGAATACCTCTGATTTCTCTCTAAGCCTCTCAAGCTCTTCTTCTCCTACTAAGTATCGCAGATCATGAACTGCCATCTTGCTGGCATAAGAAGCATCTTCTATATCAAGAGTTGCATAACTGTTCATGTCCTCCATATCCTCCTTTGGAATATAAAGGATCGCTCCACCTCCTGGAATTTTCTTCGCTTCTTCCCAGCTGGCAACTGGCCTTATGAATTTGTGTGGCGCCCATAAGCCTTCCCTGCAAGAGCGTGTGATGAGTGTATCAACAGCCACGCGTCGCAACATCCCAAGCAGTACGTCGCCCATGTCTTCTCGGAAAACCTTTGGGTCAGTAGCAGTTGGAAGGTTCGCCATGCCTTGGTGGCCACCCATCCTTCCTTGATAACCCTTGCTTCTTCCGATCATGTCGATCAGACTTTTGCGCGCGAGAGTGTAGGCAACAATGCGCGCTCGTCGTTCTATCAGCCCTTCGTTCATTTCCACACCTTCAACGGCGAATTCTGTGTTTGTCTCAACTACAGCGTCTGCATCCTCTGGTGTATCTTCGGCTCTCGTTGAACTAGCTTCTGTAGCCATTTTCGCGATTTCGTTTTGTACAAGTCCGATCTGCCTCCGCACCCGTTCAATCCCTTTCCATATTGATTTCAAGTCCTTGGACTCCATCTCCACCTCTCGCTCTTCTCTTGTCGGCTTGACCCTTAAGAAAGAGAATGGGCCTGGTGCCCACCAATGGCTCGTCTGCTCGGGATCTGGGTGCTCGACCAATTCGAAGTCCTGCAAGAAGTATCGAGGGAGACAAGCGTTCGTATTCTTGCACCACCTTGTCGGACCCATCAATGCTTCCGCGTATGGGTTGTTTGATAGCTTCTTCCGAAATTGTCCTGATATGGCCGTGGGCATCGCTTTCTTCGTACGTCGTCTCGCCTGCACGAACTTGTAGTCCATCACGGGAGATATCGGCAATCTTCCAGCATCTGTGTCTACAGTTTTTTCTTCGGGATGGATTCTCGCTCGTTTGCCGCTCGCCAATCGATCAAGTTCTGATTCGATTTGGTTCAAGAGAGCCTTTTTGCTCAACTCGGATTTGTCGTAAGAAACCCATCGTTTCTGGCAAGCGACCGTCAATCTAGAAGTTCGAATATGGCCAGAGCAGGTATTTGTGTATCTCTTCATGGTGCTCGTGGTGTTACCAGCTCATCGTCGACTTGTGATGCTTGTTTGTCGCAAAGCGTTGTAGGATGAACAGCTAAATTTCTCCCGCGGTCGGATTGCTATCGATAAGAGCCCCAGCTTCGAAAAGCTTCCCCCCACCACTTCCGCCCGGCCCCGGTCCGTAAACTTACATCACCGTTCACATACATTCGCGATCATGTTTCTACGGCCAAGAACGTTGCGCGTGCTGCGTAGCGTGTCGCAGCAACATGTGAGAGCCTTTGGCTTCTCTAGTTCTTCCGGAAACTCGCCAATGTCACCAATGGGCAACATTCCCATGCCCTACATCGAGGAGTCGTCGGTAAGCTACCTGAGTCCGATCTGGCGCCTGCGCGCGCAGCTAACAGTTCCAGGCTGCCGGAAGAAAAACATGTTTGTTCGGGTTTGTGTCGCAAACGGGTCAAGAAGCTGATGGGTTATAGGGGATATCTTTTCCAAGCTACTACAGGTAAGGACAAGCTCTAGCCATCGAATTGTCTTTGCTAACAGTTCTAGGAACGCATCGTCGTCCTGAATGGTGAAGTTAACGACTACATGTCTGCTTCGATCGTGTCGCAGCTTCTTTGGCTCGAGTCCGATACCCCCGATAAGCCGATCACGATGTACATCAACTCGCCTGGTGGTTCAGTCACCTCAGGTAGGTTCGCCCAATAACCAATTTATAATCGGGGCTCACAAGGAGCGCAGGAATGGCGATCTACGATACCATGACATACATCAAGTCACCAGTATCAACAGTGTGTGTCGGCGGTGCTGCGTCAATGGCCGCCATCCTCCTCGCAGGAGGTGAAGCCGGCAAGCGATTCTCTCTCCCTCACAGCTCGATCATGATCCATCAACCACTGGGTGGCACTCGAGGTCAGGCATCTGACATCATGATTTACGCAAATCAGATCCAGAAGACACGGGAGCAGTCGAATAGAATCATGCAGTATCACCTCAACAAGGCAAAGGGTCATGAAAAGTATTCTCTTGAGGAGATTAATGATCTGATGGAACGGGATAAATACTTGTCTCCCGAGGAGGCTTTAGAACTCGGCGTTATTGACGAGATTCTGACAAAGAGACCTGAGTCGGAGCAAGAGAAGAAGGAGAAAGAAGAGAAGCAGGGAGGGGCTGATAAACCCCAGACGAGTTGAGACTTGGACCTTTGGGTTGAAGATGTATATTATTGCTAACAAGCGTTTATGAAATACATTGTCGAGCTTGCTTGTGAATATTCGGTCTTGGGAATGCGTCCCCAGTCAGACCCTGCTTCCGTGCTCTTGGGAGGAGTGACCTCAGCTACTGGCCTGGAATCTTCTTCTCACTAGGAGTCCAATTTTGGGTATAATAAACATGCGTCCATATTTGTCTACTGACCAGAGGTGACATGATAGCCATACAGCAACGTCTTATAGAGCAACGTATTGTTGTTGGGTCACTGCAATAACCCCGGGAAGAAAAAGGCATGGTGCAGGGTAGCTTCACTGTCTGCGGTGGTTGAGAGAAAACTCACCCGTGGATACTACTGTATCATTTCTCAATGTGAAAGCAATAAATCTGGAATCTTTTGTTAAAGATGTTATCACAGTTACTGCAGAAGTTCCTTTACATACATAAACAATGTTACGCTGGAGAGGTTTGTGGTCGTCTGATCAGTTTGGCCGGTAGCGACACGGAACGTTAGCCATATCTATAATCAATATCAGATATGAACACCAGGCTGGTTAATGTTTGTACTCTCCAGGGCTCGGTCTATCAAGAAAGACAAGCTTTGTGAGACGATTTGAGTTGAACCAAGTTTCATGCTATGTACTAACTGTCCACCCGTATATAGATCTTGTGTGGCAGCATCCTCCAACAATCTTTGTACGTAGAATCGTAGATACACTCTCAAAATATGTACTCTTTGAAAAGTCACCAACTCGTGGGTTTAGTTGTGGTCGATGCGGAAGACTGCAATATCGTGTGTCTGCAAGTTGGCCGAAACAGTTTTGCCCTTGCCTTTAGCACCAGTCAGAAGCTCAGTCCACGAGTATTCTATATCCTGAAGTCCAGGAACATCCTTGAGGTTCAGCTGAGTGTTCAAGTTGCCCTTGCTAGCGACGATGGCGACAACTGTTCCGGTTGAGATGGGTCCGGACCAGTAAGGGTAGATCTCGCTGCTTCCCTTGGCGGGAGTGTTGGGGGGAGTGAACGGCACAGCAGGCTTGGAGAGTGAGTCTTGGTTGACAGCGAGAAGGCCCTAGAGCATCGTTAATAGGTGTTGAAAGAGGCTGGTGAAGTGGGTTGAAGTACCTTGTTTGTGATCAACTTGACCTCATCGCTGTTAAGCTTGGTCATGTCTGTTCCGAGAATGATAGGAGACTTGGTGATACACCAGATGGCAAAGTGAGTGCGCTCCTCAGCAGGAGTAAGAGCACCGTTGGCAAGGATCTGTTCTTTGGTTAGCTTCATACTCACTTACAGCCGAGGTAGGGTCAAGACTCACCATCATATCGAGATCATTGTAGTGGCCTGGTACAGTGTACTTCAGAATAGGTGCCGCCTGGTTAGCAATACGGACAACATCCGCCCATCCGCCCCAGTTGTCCTGGCTCATTCGCCACATGTGTCCAACCTGAGCACCCCAAGTCCAAACTTCATCATAACCCCAGTTGCAAAGAGAATAGAGAATGTCCTTTCCTGTAGCGCGAAGGAGGTCCCTCATCTTCTCATATCGAGGTCTAGAGCTAGGAGCTTGGTTGTTGGGGCATGTTTGGATATCGGCAGCGTTGCCTGTGTTGCAGGGCGTGTAACAGTTGTCGTACTTCCAGTAGTCAACACCCCAGCTGGCAAGAAGATTTGCGTCTTGTTGCTCGTGGCCTTGACTTCCTGGATAACCTGCGCAAGTCTTGACTCCGCCATCACCATAAAGTCCAAATTTGAGACCCATTGCGTGGATCTCATCGGCGACTGGCTTGATACCTCTTGGCCACTTTGCAGGATCAGGAACAAGATTGCCCTTGGAGTCACGCTGCTTTGTTGACCAGCAGTCATCAATGTTGACGTATTGGTATCCGGCGTCCTTAAGACCAAGACTGATGAAGGTCTTGGCTGTGGCAAGGGCAACTTTCTCGCTGGCTGCATTACATTGTCCTTGGTTCTGCTGGGGTGTTAGTATGGATCACGAGGGGTAGCTGATATGAAGAAACTAACCCAGCCGTTCCATCCAAGAGCAGGAAGCTTTCCAACTTCACGAGTCTGAAGATGGTTTCGTGAAGGGACAGCCGTGGCTAATCCGGCGAGAGCCACGACACCGAGAGATTGAGTATTGAAGAACATTGTAAAGACACCAGAGCTGTTGTTGAGTATGTACAATATATCGACTGGAAAGACAGTGGAAACATGATTCTTATATACACTTGACCCTTGAACATGATCGTCCAATTCTGGTACGGCACTTCATGATGCTTGAACTGCCGGCTAATAAGACAACCGCTGGGTAAACTCGTATAAGTCGATACCTCCACAAAAACAAGTCCGGGGAAGGTCTCAGATCGGAATTGATCAACAAATCACACGACGTCAAACTCCTATTAATTGGCGCGGCTCATCGCCAACTCCCGTTTTCCCCAGACGGAAAAATACACTTCTATACCGCTTCAGCATTGGTGATCCACCGAGGATCAAGCCGAGTACTACCTTCCTCTGCGTCGTGTATTTGAAATCGTTCGATGAATTAAATGGTGCAGTTCCAAAGTGAGGTTGATGATTGAACTTGCGGGCCAATCGGAGGTGTAGCTAGTATTTCCTGACTGGGTTGAGGATTAGCGAAACGGTTTGGTGACCCTTTCATAAGCGGACCAAACATGATGTAAACTTAAACAACCTTGTTGAAACAGCCGATTCAATGCGTTTTCCTCAGGTCAGATGAACTGTTACTACCTGGTATGTTTCTTCTTGATTGAGACGTGGGCAGGGTAGTCGGGATGAACGTGCCGGTTGAGTGGTGCGCATCTTGGGTAAACAGAGACGCAGCTGATGATATTCGGACCGAAATTATAGCTGAAGTGAGGAACAGATGCAGAAAGAATACTCTTAGAACCTTGATGGTGATTATTGTGATCAATAAAGATATAAGTTAGAGAAGCGGCGAAGATGAAGCCAACCAGGTGAAGAAGAGAGACCTCGAGATAATTCACCAAAATAATCAACCGATCGCATGATCAAGGTTGTCTGCCAGGCTAGCTGAGAGCGAGTCAGAGAGGCAAATTGCAGGAAACAGAGACATGCAGTTTCGAAACATACTCATGGGTAGTCTAAGGATTGAGTCTCAGGTCACTTACACAATGAACCTTAAGGGGGCTTTAGAGAGGTAGATGAACTGGCTAGGTAGGTCGGCAAATCGTCCTTATCATGACAGAATGAAATATCATTTGTAACAGACTTGGGCAAGCACAAGTAACATCAGCCTTCCAAAACATCTTCAGCTAATTATTCATGACTTTATTTCCCAATCAGGCAATTAGACAGTTCCTCCAAGCCTCAGTAGTCAGGACTAGCCTCTCATGGTGTTTTCCGACAAGCTCGGCATTCAATATTGTTCCTGACGTCAGATTCGAGACCGTTCAAGTTGAACCCCACCAAAAAAGTGCCCCGCGTACCTGTACCCCTCCGCTTCCATGATGGCGGACCAGTTCAAATAATTGCTCCCTGAAGATCTTCAAGACCGATCAGCAGAAAACTTATTCTCCCTCCTCCTCGTAATTCACTTCGTTGGTGCGAAAGATAGCAGAATGGAGCACGACACCAAGACCCGTATGTGCTTCTCGACTCTACCTTCGAACGCGACTGACCCCGCCGACAGCCCAATACAAAACGAGCGATCCTACTTCGTTCGCGAGTGAATCCGTCAAGAGGCGATGGCCTGTCATTCTGGTTCGACTTCTGAACGTATCGCGTACGAGATACTCTCTAACTCTCGAGTAGACCCAAGGAATTGACGACGTCTACCGCGCCGTTACCAAGACCAGCGATCCCGAGAAACTAGCGGAGGGCAAGAAGATCATCGAGCAGCTCGCTAAGCTCAAGTACGAGGTTGAGCATGACCGAAAGCTCAGGTACTATATACCCGCCTCAAGTAGTACAAGAGAACTCCACGGCTGACTGCGCAGTCCCCTCCCCGATGACGGATTCACGGAAGAGATCGAGACATATAACAAGGAGCTAGAGGCTCTTGGCCCTGATGCTCACTGGTACGATGTACCGTGGCTATTCTCCGAATGCTACCTCTACAGGTAAGTCCATGCGACAACATCTCCCTGCATGCGCCGCTCACAACATGCAGACGCATCGCGGCCATTTTCCGCATGACCGAACACTGGAGATCCTACGACCTTTTCGCCCGACAGAAGATGGACACATTCCGATCATCAAGACCTGCCGTTCTCGAGCTGGCCAGCAACTATAGGCAATTGGTCGAGCAGCTCCGCGCTGATAAGGACTCAACACATGACCCTAAGGCTGAGAAGACTCTGTTCCAGGAGATGTTTGAGATTTGTCTTTGGGGAAACGCTACAGACTTGTCACTACTGACAAATTTGACCTACGAGGATATCCAGAAACTTCAGGGTTCTGAGGCTCGTAAGGCGGCTGAGAAGAACATCCTGGTTAACGATCTTCCCAAGGCGTTTGACATTCTCAAGAAAGCCCAGGCTGGGGGGAAGAAGGAGCGCCGCGTTGATATTGTCCTCGATAATGCTGGCTTTGAGTTGTATGTCGATATGATTCTGGCTGGGTATCTCCTCTCAGCTGGTCTCGCCACCCAAGTCGTCCTGCGACCCAAGTCTATCCCTTGGTTCGTCTCCGACGTCGTGCCTAGTGACTTCAGCGGCTTGTTGAACGCCGTTGCTAACCCCCGCGCTCTTTATGATACACCATCAGAAGATGAGGAACTTCAGGGCAAGAAACCTGAGCCCCTGTCTGAGGAGGGCGAGAAGGACCTCAAGTTCCTGTTCCAGGAGTGGGCCACATTCCACGCTGAGGGGCAGCTCATGCTTCGCCCCAACCGATACTGGACTTATGGTGGAAGCTTCTGGCGATTACCCGCTGAGAACACTGAGTTGCATGAGGAGCTCAAGGAAGCCGAGCTTGTCATCTTCAAGGGTGACCTGAACTACCGCAAGCTTGTCGCTGATGTAAGTAACCTCCATCTTATTTGAAACCAGTACTGACTCGTGACAGGCTGCTTGGCCCGCTACCACACCTTTCATCGAGGCTCTCGGCCCGTTGGGTCCCTCGTCAGGTGTCAACGTCTTGTCTTTGCGAACTTGTAAGGCTGATGTTGTGGTTGGTCTCCCGGAGGGTAAGGATGAGGAGTTGAAGCAACTTGAGGGTGGTGGTGGTGATTCTGGTGCTCGAAAGTGGGCGTGGAACGGAAAATGGGCTGTTGTGAACCTGTCTCAGGGTCATTAGAAGGAGTAAGCGAGATGGCATTTTGTTGATATGACGATAGATGTTTAGACGTACAAAAGAAATGATAGAAACCATATACCAATTTCCTTGGACAATGTCCCTTTGTTGCTTTCAAGTTGCGGTACTGGCAGACCTGTACGATTCCGCCTCTGCCTGGTTCGATCCACTGTGTTTATACACGCACGTGTCGAAGGACTATCTGTAATCATATAACACCATCAGGAATACAGATCAAATTGAAAATGGCAAAAGAAGCCTGGCAGTGTTTTACGAACAGGACGTCAGACTCCGTTCGTAGCCCATGATCAACCACCAAGAAAATCCCAGACTCCGCGCTACCAAGTCCCTGTTCCAGAACAGACATGATCTTGCGGAAAACGCACCACTGTGGTGTTTTCATGTTGACTTCTCCTGAGCCTCTGCATTCTTCTTGTCCTTCTCTACCACCTCCGAAGCCTTTCGCTCTCGCTTCGCTTCTATCTGTACGACGATGTCGGCGTGGATAGAGCCGGGTGTACGGGCACCACTATTGCGAACGCGATCCTGTTGATACCTCTTAGTATTTCGTCTCTAAGCCTTTGGGCAATAATACCTGATCGAGCGCAAGACGCCCATCGTCATAAGTCGGGCATACTTCCGCGTTGGGCCGCGCGGCAAAGCACTCGTGCTTAGAAACCAGGGACTGAGGAGCTTGAGAAGGGTGAAGTTAGTCGGATAAATGAAGATAGTGCGCGAGGGAGACGAACGGTTTGATGTGCCTTGAAGGGGGCCTTCGCTCTTGGTAGTTGGGGAAGAAGCTTCCCACTGGTTAAGCACTTCTTGAGTAGGCATGATGAATGACTTGAGGTGTTTCAATATTTCTTAGAATAAGTTGATAGAAATGGAGGGTTGCGTTGGGAAGAGAGGATAAATAGGTTGTTGAGTTAAAAAGATGAAGTTATAGCAAAACAAAAAGTCAAGTGATTTTCAACCTTTTACATGAAGCCTGACGTCACATGGATGCACATTGAGTTATAGAAGGGAGTCAAATCATGTGAAAGTTTTTTCTCATCGCTGTTGTATTTGTGCGACAGAAAGAACGAGTCGCAAAGGCTGTTATTGGGTTTCGTTACTCGGTGTAAGTCAGTCAAGCTGCTCCATGTAGACGTAGGGCGTTCAGGTCACAAACCAATAGTGAGTTGGTTTTATCACTACAGGCTTCGTGATAGTATTACTGGTAAAATTAAATATTTCAGCAAGGACGGTCCATGTGAATAGAATCCTTTCCCCTAACCAAACCGTTTCTGAACCCGAAGATATCAAGTCTATAGCGTGTCCCGACAGCTTGGGCCTCACCCGCCAAGGGTGCCAAAATGGCTTAGTAGATCCACTGTCATCAAACTTTGTCACTTGGTGCAAAAGACGGGGGAATCGGTTCCAAATAGGCAGGGAGACCAGTGGTAAGTTATAATTTATTGGTAATTTAATTGCACCTCCTTCAGAATACCAATAACTTTATTAGTCTTTTATTCGTGGGGAAGATGTACTTGAAGAGGCCCTTCTTTTAGTCACCCCACACGCGGGTTCCTGATCTTCTGGAAGACGCCCCGCAAATGCAAACGCAAACGGAGCTCTTCCGCGTCAGGTGACGGATTTAGATTCCTCATCTTGCATTATACATCAACTTTAATTGACCTGATCAGCCATTATAGCATCATTGACCGTTTATGAATTCAGCGGCGAGACGTTATAATGGACATGAACAGTGGACGACCTCTCATTCCTCGCCTCCCAAGCGGTGTATCTCCTCAGAACCAGAGCCCATCAAATACAAGACCTGCGACCTCAGCACGGCGACAGATCCGCTCACGAGAGGGATGTTTAACATGCAAGTATGTATAAACCAGACGCCAACAGATGCAGCATCTAATCAATTTGAAGGAGGAGAAAAGTCAAATGTGATGAGCAAAGACCACGATGCTCTCATTGCGAGAGACTAAATATGGAGTGCAAATGGCGACCTCAGCAACGATCAGGAGTTCAAAGGAGACAAGCGCCTTCTACCGAAGTACCTGATCAATCTATCGAGCAGCACCTATCGCCTAACTTCGACACGTCACCAGGGAGCTCAGTATTCCAGCCAGGAAACGCGGTCGATGAAGTCTTCGATTATGCAAGTTTCATGTGGGATTACGGTGACTTTTGGCAAAACGCTTCACCAGAAACACAGCAGAATCAGGGGTTGGAAACAAATATGTTGGTGAGATGGGACTTTTCACTGCGTCTACGCGGGTGTTGCTAACATGAAAAGGCGGCTCAATCGCAGATCACATTCCCCGACAGGACAGCTTTTGCGACACCGCTTCCAGTGCCCTCACTCACACAAAGCAACGGGAGTCGGGACCAAGATACTACGGATGGAAGTGCTAAATTGATGGAATTCTTCGCCAGCTCTGTCAGTCCCCCCATTATCGCTGAAGTCGAGACTCAGAGGAAGTGGGTGTCCATGCGACAAGCTGTTGTCGAAATGGCGAGCATTTCCCCCATGGTGCGACACGCGATCATGGCCTTTTCGAATTTACTTCTTTCTCGACGCGATGGGAATTGGACTATGAGCGATGAGGATCACTATCAGCGAGGCGTCACCGAGGTCGCGAGCCATGATGATACTTCAATGTCGGAACACAGCCCTGCGCGCGAATTCCTTCTCGCAGCATTATTCTTTCTCAGCTATATCGATATCTTGGAGAGTCGCCTCGATGCTGCGCACTCAAATCTCAAGCGCGCATATACGCTCTTCCAAAGTAGCAATAAGCACGGCCTGACAGCGGTAGAGAAGCAGTTGCTTCTTTGGATTCGACTTCTCGATGGTCGGGCGGTGACAGCTGGTGGCTCTGGTCTTTTCCTCACTAAAGACGACGAAGTTCTTTTGGTAGAAGCATCACCCGCGAGTTTCGATGGTGAGCCTGAAGAAGTTTCGAAAGATCCCACTGATGACATTGAGGACGTATTGTTCCAAGTGTTGTATCAACCTGGCGTTGTGTTCTACCAAAAAGTCCAAAGCTTCATGGGGAGAATATCCAAGATAGACCCATGGCATCGTTCTCGAGGGACGGTCGAAGACGAAATCGAAGTCATGAACATCGGTACGGTTATAGCGGCTGATTTGCGAACTCTATACGAACACCGTCCACCATTGATGGACTTTGCTGTGGCTGGCAAGCTAAAGGAGCCTCACGTCTCGAAGCATCTAGCTTTTGTCATCACGCGAGCATTTCGAACGTACCTCTCCAACTATTACGCCAGCAAAGTCCACCTTCACCGCGTTGCCTACAAGAACCTCCCCCTGACCAAGGAGGCGTCTGAGGCGCTGGACCAGATCCGAAATCTCGCTAGACAAATTGTGGCGGATTTGGACCCCGAGGATACGCTGCCCGTCAACATGCTATGGCCGCTTCTTATGCTGGGAGTTGAGGAGCAAGATACCAACGAAAAGGCGTGGATCAAGACTCAAATTCTCAGGATGGAGAAGGTTGCTGGCAACGCGCGCATCACAGCGCAAGTGTTGGAAGAGGTTCAAGCTCGACAAGATGCCGCCAAGGCACGAATGGATATCCGGGCTGTGATGCATGCCGTTTTCAACTCATGCTTTGCCATTGTCTGAGTTATTTGAGACATGGTCGGCTGCTAACGGCTTGCTTTTTGGAAGAGCACGGAACATCGCCAATGAATTACCACCAATGGTCGCTCACCAACCTTTGTGCAACCCCAAGTACGATTTAGCTTCGCACATCCGACATATCGGGACGAACTAGTCCCTATGGCTCATGCCACTAATATCATGCGACTTGGCATGGATAGCTTCTCTTGTTCTTCAACGGTTCGAGACTTCGAATTGACGCTCGGCTCGATGCCCCCACTCACACTCGTCGAGCCGATCGGATGTGGCTGTCTCCAACTTCCCCGCATGTTGCTAAAGTGGATGAAGCTGGGGATATGGGTCTTGGCCCAACAAACCATCATGGTCATGAATTGCATCAATCCCCGCATGGGACGTGGCATGATATCCATGGATCCGATGGGGGTAAAAAGAATATCCCCACAGTGTCAGAGTGTGGAACAAAACCCTCCCCATTGATCTTGCGACGGTTGATCATCTTTTACTCTGATCTTATTCATTCTTCTTTCCAACATCTTGTGATCTGAACAAGCAGTGTTCCAACATCTAATCTCAATTGTTCACAATGGGCTCAATCGCGACAACGAACAAGTCATTCCCTGGCGGAATCCACGTTCCCTCTCTGACTTGGTTTGCCAATGATGCCAACCAAGAGATCGACTGGGACGTACAGAAGAAGCATATCGAGTTCTTGATAAGCTCTGGCCTTGACGGAAGTATGCACACCCAAAGCCCTTCAGATGAACCAAACTAACAAACTGCAGTCGTTATTGCTGGAACAAACGGAGAGGCCGTCACACTCTCGGCCGCCGAAAAGTCACAGCTCGTCCGAACCACTCGAGAGATCGCAGTCTCCCTCGGCCGTCCCGATATCACAATCACATTGGGCACCTCATCACAAACCACACGAGATGCCATCAACGAGACGAAGCTCGCCAAGGAAGCCGGCGCCGACTTTGTGCTCGTTCTCACTCCCAGCTACTTCCACTTCGCCATGACACAAGATGCTATTGTGGCTTTCTTCGAAGAGCTTGCCGAGGCGAGCCCTGTTCCCGTCGTCATCTACAACTTCCCTGGCGTTGTCGCTGGCCTTGACGTCAACTCAGAGATGCTCGAACGCCTGGGCCAGCACCCCAACATTGTCGGCGTGAAGTTGACATGTGGTGGTATCGCAAAGGTTGCTCGCATAGCAGCTCAGTTCAAGCCCGAGGAGTTCTTTGCTCTCGCTGGACAGAGCGACTGGCTCGTTCCCGCTCTCTCAGTCGGAGGTACAGGCACCATCACCGGTGTCGCGAACTTGTATCCCAAGACCTGTCTGCAGATCTACGACTTGTACAAGGCTGGAAAGACAAAAGAAGCTGAGGCTGCGCAGCTTGAGCTGGCAAAGATGGAATGGGGATTTGCCAAGGGTGGTATCAACGGTACCAAGTGGGTTGTTGCTAAGCTCCATGGATATCCTCTTGAGAGCTCCCATTGCAGAAGACCTTATCCCAAGTATAGTGATGAGGGTAAGCAGGAGTGGATTTACAAGGTTGTTGAGCCTTTGTCAGCTGTTGAGAAGGGTCTTGGCAAGAGGGCAGAGAATATCTAGAGGAATGTTTTAGACGATACAATGCGATTTAACGTGAAAGACATATAAAAGCAGGAATTCAAGAATATTTAAGTACGTTTTTTATCAAGTTTCAATAGTGAACAGTTAGATCACATACTGTATTATCTATTCTCATGGATCTCACAATATTAGGCAGGGTATACAAGACGGCCAACATCAACATAGAAATTGCGAGTTTGAGATGCCATTGAGATTTCGTATTTAGCGACTTGAATTATCTCCTACACACGAAGCTCTTCGGCTCTCATCTTCTTTCTATTCTCACTACCGAGTCTTGTTCCGGGTCAAAGGGTCGGGATTGTTAGTCTGGTATTCATTATGACTATTCCGTTGTGAACCGAGTTGCGAGTCGGATGTAAACTATCAGGCCATGGCCAGTTCAGCTAAGAAGAATTCTCTGACTGTTAATGAATCTATTCCGGCATTAGTTTTCGTTCCAACATGGAACAAGGTCATATGATGCCTTGGAAATTCGGTACATGATTCGCCTAAGTTACCAATCTTGTTAGCCAAGCATCCCCGCATAACCAAGGAACCAATCGCCTCTCTTGGTCGCATCGGCTCGCGTGTCGGATGCTTCTCCAAACAAAATCTCAACTGACTCATGATGAACTACTATACCCCTGTCACTTGTTATTCCTCATGCAAAGGAAAAGAAAAACATGGTTGGAATGACCTCACCCTCGTCTTCTCCACACCCATCCCCAGATTATTCTTCTACTTTCCCCACGCCCCCCGGATTGACGATGGGATAAGCTATATATCCGAGGGGACCTTCCTGCGGGGGATAAAGGATTTACATGCACATTACCTTTCTTTGCGACTTGACTTGACTTTACAGACAAAGTAATCTTAAGAAGATCGAGACCAAGATTAGACAATATGGGTGGCTTTCGCGCTGTCGAAGATAGGCCTACGCCAAAGGAGGTGTACAATTGGAGACTGTACACTGAAGCTGCTGTTATTGCGACAGGATCACTGCTGTAAGTTTACTCACTAGCAAGAGAAGTTTGAGTATTGACAATTATAGGTTCGGTTATGATTCTGCTTTTATCGGCACCACCATTGCTCGCGATAGCTTCAAGCGTGATTTCAACATCAAGCCTGAGGACTCGGCTGATATCTCGAGTAACATCACTGCCACTTTCCAGGCCGGTGCTTTCTTCGGTGCCATCATTTGCTTTTTGAGTATGTTTTTAATCTTCTGAACTATGGGTTATTGCTGACAGATTTGTAGTTACTGAGAAGATTGGTCGCAAGTGGGCTCTCCAGTCCAATGTTGTTGTGTTCCTCATCGGTGCTATCCTCATGACTGCTGCCACTCACCAATTGTCTTATATCTGTAAGTCACTCTTCAAAACATCTCAGTCTCTATCTAACACCTCAAGACGCCGGCCGCGCTCTCACCGGTATCGCATGCGGTGCCATCACAGCCACAGTCCCCAGCTACATCGCTGAACTCTCCATCGTCTCCATCCGCGGTATCTTAACCGGTCTCTTCGAAGTCACATACCAAACCGGTTCTCTGATCGGCTTCTGGATCAACTATGGCATCAACCAGAACATGAACCCTTCTTCCGCCGCAGCATGGCGAGTCCCCATGGCTGTGCAGATCGTACCCGCTGCTATCCTCTTCGTCGGTGGCTTCTTCCTGCATGAGAGTCCGTTGTGGTTGATGCGCAAGAATCGCGAGGAGGATGCTACCAAGGCGCTTGAGAGTCTGCGACAGATTCCTCGTGATCACAAGTGTAAGTTTTATTCGCTCGGGGGAAGAGTTTGGTGCTAATTATGGGATAGATCTTCAGGAGGATCTCGATATGATCCGAAAGCGTCTTGCGGATGAAGCCCACGTTGCTAGAAGGTTTGGTACTGGACCTTGGGCTCTTTTCCGAGGTGCTGTATCTGAACTTACTCGCAAGGGAATGCGAAACCGCGTTCTGCTTGTTTTCTGCTCTTTTGCGCTGCAGAACATGTCTGGTGCTGCCGGTAAGTTGAACAGATTATCTCAACAGTCCAAAACTAATAGTCGATAGCCATCAACTATTACTCACCCACTCTGTTCGGTTCTCTCGGTATCAGCGATGTTGCTCTGTACACTGGTATCTATGGTCTTGTCAAGGGTATGTTAAGCAGTCCACCGATACTAAGCTCTTACTAACTCTTTTGCAGCTGTTGCATCTATCATCTTCTACGGTGCTCTCATCGACATATGGGGACGACGCAACCCTACCATCATCTCATCCGCCATGTGCTCTGTTTGTCTTTGGATCGTTGGAGCTTATGTCAAGATTGGACACCCCGCTACTATTATTGCTGAGGGCAAGGAGCTTTCTCCCTCGACTGCCGCTGGTGGCAAGGCTGCTACCGCTATGATCATGATCTACTCTGTCTTGTAAGTTCTCTTATTGGGTATGATGGACACAGTATGCTAACTCTAGTAGCTGGTCTTTTGGTCTCAACGGCATCCCCTGGATTGTTTCAGCCGAGATCTTCCCGGGTGCTCTCCGAACCCTGACGGGTACATATGCTGCCTGTGTTCAATGGTAAGTCTCCTTCACACATATGCCAAATACACAACAACTAACAACTTCAGGCTTACTCAATTCGCCATCACCAAGGCTCTTCCCTACATCTTCAAGTCCTTCGGCTACGGAACATGGTTCTTCTTCGCATGCTGGATGATCACCGCCACCGTCTGGGCCTTCTTCTTCCTCCCCGAGACAAAGGGCAAGACCCTCGAAGAGATGGACGTCATGTTTGGCTACGTTCACGATCGCGCTCCAAGTGAGCAGGATGATATCGTCAAGGCTGGTGCTAGATCCTCTGTGACTGAGCACAAGGAGGGCAATGTTTAAATAGGGGTTACCCAAGTATATACACTCTACTCAGAATCTAATTCAGAGAGATATCTCCACCATTGGCAATAAATCCACAAGGACCGTTACTAATAGTCGTTCCCCTCCTGACATCCGGTGAAGTGATGAATGATGAATTGAAGTTGTCGTTTGGATTGCAGGAGTTCGCAATAACCAATTCGCAAAATCCTGGGAAGTTGGACCAGATACAGTTCTGAGTTTGGTGGCATGCTACACAGCATTCGTAAGCATTCCGTGCTGGAATTCCCACTTGGATCTGATTTCTTGAACCACCGTAGTTGATTTGCCAGATGAAATGACCTCCGTTTGCTGAATTGATGAGGTTATTCGCTTGACATGCAGCATATGTCGTTGCAGTAGCGAGAGTTGTGGTCGCAAAGAAAGTTGCATTCGGATCGATAAGCCTAGTAGTCCAAGTCCAGGTCGAGGTTGTCGTGTCAGTAATAACATTTTCCACGGTAGCTTGTACAGTTGTACTCTCAGTCCGTGTACTAGTAACTGTAGTTGTAACAGTCGCAGTAGCAGTGTTCACCGTTACGTTCCGGGTCACAGTTATAGTAGGTAGCGGTGTGCGACATCTAGCCCGGGTAACGGTTTGAGCGGTCAGGGTGAAAATAGTAGTGTTGCAGACAACTGCTTGGATATCTGGCCAGCATCTCTTTTCCAGGGCTGGTTGAGCCGTCAGTACCAACCTGTCATCGCCACGTTTGTTACGGCGTCGAGGGAGGTAGCCTAGTTCAGAGGCGATGGGGACAAAGCCTGCTGCAGCGGGAATAGTAGATGTACGTCGAATGGTAGCTGTCAATGTCATGGTACTTGTTGACGTGACAGTAGTAGTAGCTTCTTCCGTGTCGGTGGTGGTGACTACACATTGTCAGAATCATAGTCCTCTTCGGGGGCTTTTGGCTCACCATCGGTTGTGACAGTAGACGTCTCGGTGACCAGCAGAGCAGAGACCACAGTTGAGTTGACAGTTTGAGTTCCGGTTGTGGTTGAGGTGCTATTGAAGACAAAGAATGTCGCCGTAGGACAGACGGTTACGGTGCGAGTTAGTGTTAATTGAATGGTATTCGATATCGTAGTGGGAGGTGTAGGCGGACCGGTAGGAATGGCGCCGCATCCTCGCTGAGTTACACATGTTCCTGTAGTGAATACATTTTGTGCGATAGCTAATCCTATCAAGTTATAAATTAGTAGTAAGAGGTGCATCCTGATGGTCTTGTTATGTTCAGGCTGGGATGATTGTATTTTCAATTGACAGTGAGAAAGTGGGCGAGCTGAAGGACTGTCCCTCCAATATTGGTCTCCCCTCGATTCATCGTATTCATTTCAAGTCTTGAGTCATACAGAGAATTGATGATGCGTAAATGTCCATGATGGCGCCTGAATTTGCAAAATGAAGCACGAGGCTTCGGTGATAAAGTCTGTCACTCTACAAATAATCTTGTCCGCCTCACAGCCTAGTCTTGCTGTTGACCGAAGCTGCAGACACAGGCTTGCTAAGTCTTTAGAAACTCAATTTCTGACAAATTTTATCAGGCTTTGAAAAGATTAAGCATAAATGTGGCAGGGTTATTAGTTTGAAAGAAAATACATCCGTCTTACTGTTGAAGTCGCAGCCGCAATGTGGAGCGCCACTCTACACAAACAAGCCATATATACCATGTAAAGCATTCCAATTGGACTAAGAATTTCTTTTTGAATTACTTACACTTCACGGCATGAAAGGTTATCATCGCAGAGAAAGGGCAACGTGCATAGTCAAGAGCTACGTGGCCATAAGGAATGATGCATCTCAAGCGCTGCCAGCAGTGATAGACAATAAATCCATCATTACATCTGCAGAACAAAAAGGTATTTCTTTGTTATGGCGGCGTTTCCGTACCTATTTTGGGTATCTTCAACCTCAGCACAGGTAAATCGTTGGAACCCCCGCCAAGAGAACAAAGAACAAAGAAGCGGTTCGTTGCTGAAACAGGGATCTGAATTCTTACAATTAAATCTGTTAGTTGGAGGTTTGTTTCATGTTTTGGGAACAGTCTAAAGAAAGAAAATGTGGCGTTGATGAAGGTAAGGGGACTGAAGAACATATGAACAAAAGCACTCATATATAGATGTATAACAATCACCTCAACATTCGTGTTCAAGAAGCAAATACTAAAAGAAATACTGAATTTCAATCTCAATATCATTTCTCAAGCACAATGTCTCGCGATATGGAACGGTATATGTACAGCTACACCTCGGTTCCGCAATACCAATATCAGCACTCTCAACACACAATGCCGACTGTAAACCCAACTTCGTTAGCTCAACAAGCGTCCGACGCTCCTTCATACACTGATAGACCCTCAAACCCTATCACTGCATCCAGTTATAACAGACAAACTCAAAACAACGCACCTTCGCCATCGCCATACTCAAGCATGGGACGACAAGAAACATGGATGGGAAGCGTGGGCTTTTCGGATCGCTTTACTAGAGACAGCATGGGCTATGGACGAGCAACACAAGACACTACCTTGACTTATGAGCCTGAACCTTTGGAACCTCTTTTTGGCATAGCGCAGCATTTGCCGCGATTGCCGAGTCCCGATATTCAGCAACCCCCGGCACGCTCACGACAGAGACACGGAGGAGAAAAGACGTGGTCTGGCAAGCAACTACATTCAGGATATATTGAAGTGCCCAGAAAGGTCATTCACAACGGAAAGGAGAATATAGTCAACAAGACGGTATATTTCAACCGAAGCTATGGAGGGTATTGGCACAGTCGACCATAGATGACATTCGGGATCATTTGGAGGAGTTGTATTCATGACCAGGATATAGACAAAGGCGGGTATAGATCTCATAGACACATAATTCATAACTCAACTCAGCGACTCGCTGTTTTTTCGTGTCCCTGTACCTCAACCAGGTTGACTTGGTGATCTCTCTGGGCTTCAACGAACGGCTGCTTCTTCCAATGTCGTGCAGGGACACCATCTCGAAAGAAGCCGTTTATCTCCTCCATACTGCGCCCTGTGACTTCGCCGACGCAGAAGTATACGTAAGTCAGCGTGACGAAGCATAGACCTGTGTACACGAAGCCTGTCTTGGGGCCGAGGTTGGCGGAGTAGTAGAGGTATGGTAGGGTGAAGACTGTAACCCAGACCGTGACCCAGAAAGAAGCGACTGCTACTGCGTAAATTTTGTTTCGGTTTCTCCCAACGGCCATTTCGGAAGCCTGAGTAGAATGTGTTAGAAGGGGGGCTAGTGAGAGGGTGAAACACTTACGATAGTCCAGCCAAGAGGTCCCCAAGCGAAATTGAATGCCACAATCTCAATAATAACAAAACTGATAATCACCTTCCCAACAGTTTCACTCGGAGTTCCGCCGGGAATACCTAAGCATCCTACCACAAAAATAGACACTGTCATAATCCCCGTGGTGATCAGCAAAAGAGGTCGTCGCGGAATCTTGTTAGCCAGCAACACCGCCGCAAGAACGACAAAGACCTGAATGATGAATACAATAAGTGTCATTAGAAACGGGTCTTTGAGTCCAATTGCTTTGGAAAAGATGGTGCCGAAGTAATAGAACCATTGGATTCCGTTGATCTGCTGGGCGATCAGGGCGCCGGCGCTGTAGATCACTTTGCGTCGTTCAATCGGATCTGTGATTAGTTGGCTCCATGCGCTTTCAATCTCACTAGAACTTTCTTTTTCGAGATCTTCTTCAATATTCTGCATCACGGGTTTAGCGTCGTAGTGCTTGTCTTCGTGGTGAAGTAAGCGGAGAGAGCGCATCGCTTTGTCATGATGTCCACGACGGAGCAACCAGCGCGGTGACTCTGGAAGCCATGTGATTCCAAGAAATAGAATCAATGGGAAGATAAGCTGAAAACCAATTGGAAATCGATACGCAAAGCTCGTGTCGTTGTGGATAACACTCCGGTTTATACCAGCAGCGATGATTTGCGAGATAGACAAAACAAGCTGCCAGCACATAAGAAGGGGACTTCTCAAAGATTCCGGCGCTATTTCCTACAAGTAATCACACGATCAATAAAGCAATCAATCGGGGAATTTAGAAACCTACTCCCATGTACAAAGGCGAAGTTACTGAAAAGGTTCCCACCCCGTACCCGGATACGGCTCTTCCGGCGGTGATAAGAGCACGACTCGAAGTTGTCGATAGCTGCATTACAACACCAACGACCACGGCAACGGAGCCGGTGAACAGCGAGCCCTTTCGGCCGAATAGATCGTTCAACGGTGCTGCTAACAACGATCCCACTAACTCGCCCACATTGATCATGCTCGTCATGACAGCTAGATTCTGGGGCGAGATGTGGAATTCGCCATCGTCACCCCGCGTTCCAAAGTCGCGAACAAAGACATCTTGACGGTCAGCTATATGAGGATAACTTCTACATCGAAGACCTACCAAGAGTCGAAACTCCGGTAAAGTATACGCCGTCGTAGCCGTACAGACAAGCTCCGAGGGTAGCGAAGCCGCAGCACAGCCAGACATATGGATACTTGACGATGCTTCTCGGCATGTTTCTGTTTCTTCCGCGGACGACGGCCGCGCGTTAGGTTACAGGGCTGCAAGGGAGGGGGGAGTTTTGGCCCTTTCGTTTTTCTTCAACGGCAACGGCTCCTTGGGTCTAGCTTTGTTTTGGAACAAGATATGGTATGGGGAAGAAGTTATCGGTGATACCGTGGAAGTGGATACGATGGATATTAAAAACAGTCGATGGATCATGGAAGTTCAGCTGGGAGTTCAAGTTAACGTTACAGCAAATGACAAGGCTCAGGCTCAGGATACAGGGCCAAGCCTCAGTCTCACTCACTCACTCGCTCAGTAACTTCCCATCTTCAAGCCCCCTTTTCTCTCCTCGACTGTACCATTGCTTCTGGAACCTCGCTCCGAGCTCGCTTAGACGGCACGCTCTCCCAAGTGAACCCAAACGCCAAACGATTGGGCTAAGATAGAAACCCAAGCTAAGCCATCAAAAGTCAGGATCATCGAAATAAAGTTTCATTCGAGTCATGACGCTTTACCACTTGAGGAAGCGCCGCGCCATCTCGCATACTCGATGCCGGGGCTTTTCTCAAAAGGGACCATTCGGGAAACATGGGTGCGAAAAAAACAGGAGCACGGTTGCATTATGTGATTATCATTCTTTTTTTAAACTAGGTAAGTTAATAGATTCATTCCATCTCACTCTTTTTCTCACTTCCCACTTCCTTGCGAGGCAAGACGCCTTGACCATCAGGTCAAGTCCGTCGATGGAGTCTTGAAGAAAAAGCTTCGACCATTCGGCTACTGTAGTGCAGTGTAGTTGAGTGAGCTATCACTCCCTAAAGGTAACCTAAGGTATCATTAGATTGAGAACGCCAAGAAATGCTGTCTCTGAAATGGATATAATTAGACGTTGCTTCACTTTTATTTCGTTCGCAGTCAACTAACAGACAGCTTCACCACCACCACCATCACCAAATACAGCACAATACTCTGCTTCACACACTCTCAACACCACGATTATGCGATCATTACTCCCTGTCCCAACTCCACCACCCGAATCATGTCCCTATTCTCGCGAATCAAACTACCAAGCTTCCGCCGATGTCATTCCGCTTCTTATTGACGATACATACCACGTCTTTCACCTCAGCACCCCGCCAGCCACAAAGCATCACCCACAACGTCTGAGATCAACATGGTCGCGACTCCGATCAACAAATCTTATCGAATGGGAGCGTGATCCAGAGCCTGTCTTGTCGCCTGGTGAATCAACCTCTGACCCAGATGCTGATGGTGCTTGGACTGGATGTGCAGTGCTTGATCTAGATCAACACATGAATCTCTTTTACACGGGGTATAACTTGTCGCAAAATGGTCGGCAGACAATACTTCGTGCCAAAGCAAAAGATCATCATGGCTCGAGGTTCGAGAAAGATGCAACACCAGTCACAATTCATCCCGGAGGACTCGATAAGTTTGAGGACATTGACTTTCGAGATCCCTTTGTCTTTTATAACCGCGCCGAAGGTCGGTATTGGATGCTTGTAGCTACTCGACTAGCCAATGGCCCGTATTGGAGTCGTGGATGCATCGCATTGTTAACATCTCCGGATCTCGAAGCCTGGACTGTTGCGCCTGAACCTCTATACGCCCCCAACGACGTCTTCTGTCCCGAATGTCCAGAGATCTTCACACTGCCCAACGGAAAGTGGTATCTTGTCTATTCGCGCTTCCACGCTCCGAACGCAGGAACAGTATATCGCATCGCTGACACACCATACGGGCCATTCCGCGTGCCAAGAGATGGATCTCATGGCCGACTCGACGGACGTCGTTGGTACGCAGCCAAGTCATGCCCTAAAGCGGGAGACCCCGATAAGAGAATCACCTTTGGCTGGATTGGAGACTACGCGGACAATGAGAAGAAGTGGCTTTGGGGAGGTGATCTTGGTGTCACTAGAGTTATGTGGGCAGATACAAACGCATGTCTGCGCATTGATGCCTCTCAAGAGTTCAGGAGTTACATATGGCGATGCTCCAAGCCTGTTTCGCCTAGCAATGCTGCTCCAAGCTTATATCTCTGCTCCCTCGGCACAACAGCGACTCATTTCCCTGAGCTGGGCTCTGCGGAGTGGAAGAAGGATCTCATGGTAGACTTCAAAGTCGCAGCCTGTGATGCGCATACCTTCGGTGTGATGCTTCAGACTGACAGCTCAGGTAAAGGCCATCGTCTTCAGTTCAACTCGCAGGGAAACGGCTTGTTCTCCGTCGCCCTCATGACCGACTTTCCACCCCTCGACGATTTCTGGGCAGACCAGTACCGCATCTACATCCCACGACCCGTCGACGGCCCCGAGTTGGTACGACACGATAACGTCAGTCTCGTGGATGGAGTCTTCCTCTTTTTGAGGGGTCAGCTCGTCGAGGTGTTCTGTGGAGGACGAGCGCTGAGTTTCCGACTACCTATACCGCCCAACTGGGCAAGCGGCGAGCGTGACGGTGTGCGCAGATTGGGATGGTTTGTGGAAGATGGTATGGTTGATTTAGTTGATATTAATATGCGGCACTCGAGGGGTTGCAAGGACAGCTCAGCTGAGTCTGACCATGGCCTCGAAGATGCCGACTAATTTTTTCTATTAACTTTCCCGCCACATTCCTTCTCATTCGCTTCGCGGGCCCCTTCATCCAAGATCTCTCTGCGGCATCATGGGATTTGGTTGAAGAACCAACCCGCTGAGGAGATCGTAAGGCCCCGATGCGCCCGCAGCGAGATCCCAGTCCCCAAAATCAGTATACTCATAAACATCAGCACCATAATTGCCCATCATAGGGCTAACTTTATCATTAACCGGCTCATTCAAATTAACCGCAAGAGAATGCTCCAGGCCGCGCAATATAGCCCCCTCAAGTCGGTTGACGGCATATTGCATCGGTTGGTGGCTTTTGCTCATCATGCGAAGGTTCCAAAGATACGAGTTCAGGGTTTCCTGCCAGAAATGTCGCTCCTGTGATGATAACGAAGTGACGAGAAGTAATGTGGTGAAGGAGCCGAGGAGCGAGAAGAGGTAGGGTGACGTGAAGTACCAGAATGCCTCGAGATGATCAGGTCGCAAGCTTATAACAAAAGATATGGCGCTCTGAGCTGTCTGAAGCGCAATCTGGCGAATGCTGGAGAGTACTCGATCGTCCGAACATCGCGGTGGGAGTGCTGTAGAGCGTATTAAGCGGCGAAGCAGGGTCATTACAACGCCGTAGTAGGAGAAGTGCAGGTATCCGTGGAAGCACAGCTTGCGCTGGTAAATAACGTTCATCTGCAGTGTCGGCGGAATGCTGTGGTACCAATTCGTCAACATCTCGAATAGCGGCCGGGCTTTTTCCCAGAGAATAATGGTATCCTGCTCACGACAGGTCCGCGCTGTGTAGAAGTTGGAGTAGACCACGGATAGAATCTGCGTCAACCGCACCATCTGTATAAACTGCGTCATGCCAGTAGCAGCAATAGATCTCCGATCATCGTCAGAGCCAGACACAGATACAGAACTTGAAACCGATCCAGAAGCGGACACCGAAGCAGCTGCGCGGCCTTCGCTGTCGAAATCAGAAAAATCGCCCGGTGTAAGATCGCCCACTGTCCAGTCATCGTCGTGAATATGCACAGGACGTCCGTAAGCCAATGCCGTCCAGCGATCCTGCATGAATAGCGCCCAGCTGAGCCGCTTGCGAACATTGCGCTCCCATTGCGGAATAGTCCAGTTGCTCGCATCAAGGTGAAGCCCAAGACATTGGCCGATGGCAAGCGCCTGGCAGGTGAGTCCCCATTGGAACGTGTGGTCAGGGTTAAGGGGGTCCTCGGGTTGGCACTGTAGCAGAAGGAGGGCGGCCTGGATGGAACTGAGTTTTGGGCGGTGATAAGATGCCGGTATGGCAGACCGTAGCATCCTGCGGAGGAGGGCGGCGTCAGGGGGGTTTCTGATGGAGAGCTCAGGGTCGTATGTCCACCAGCGAATGGCGGATAGATAGATGGCGCCGAGGAGGGCGGCGGGTATGCGTCGATATGACTGGCTATAGGCAAGGGTAAAGGGGTCCTTGGAGAGGATAGGATAGCAGGGTTGGACGTGTCTCCAGAAGAGCTCAACGAGACTTGGGCCATGAGGACGAACACAGCTCTCGATGGCATCGACTTGAGAAAATGTTGGATCGCCTTCAACTGCTTTTTCGTCACGAGCCATATGAAATGTCAAGGGATACTCCTGACCGTCGTCTCTCTCCAGCACGCGTCGAATAGCATGAGTGTCGAGACTAAACTCGTGAGTCTGAGGATCGTAGGGTCGATGTCGCATTAATATAGGTTCCATATCGCTCCCAAGACCATAAAGTTCTGCAAACCGCGTAGACGAGCATCCCATAGTGCGATCCATGGGACCAAACTCAGGCACCATGACAGAGGGGGGAGCGAGAGGAATACCACTATCAGCAGAAGCTCGGGTTTCAGCGGGAGATAAAAAGGCCTGGATCGAAGGGACAGAGTGAACAGATTGGACAGATTGGACATCGTCTCGCGACGCTTTCCGACTCTGGCTCATGCTCCGTGCTGAGGTTTGGCTCTGGTCCTCAAGGCCAACATCGTCTTGTGGCTGCTGCAGGGAGATTGTATTTGAGTTTGGACCGGAAATGCCACTACTGCCACTACCGCTGGCGACCTGTCGCTCCGGAGGATCATGCTGAAAGGTACACGGCGTGGCTCTTAGCTGGCAGTGGACGCAGTTACCGTCACCGTCCTTTGTAACGCAGCGAGTCTTGCGCTTCCGACAGGCATCACAGGGACGAAGACTGCGACGCTGCCGCTTGCGAGCGTTGTTCTGATAGTCCTGGGGCGTGATGATTTCCATTTGTCGAGGAGGGATGGTGAAGTTCTGCCATGTCCTGTTGAAGAGAAACTGAGAAGTAAAGGCGAGATGAAGTGAAGTGAAGTGAAGTGAAGTGAAGTGGTGTAAGTTGTAAGTATGTATGTAAGCTTCTCTCTCGGTGCTAAGAAGCTGGAATCCACTCCCCGCTTGTACTTATTTCCCTGTCGAGTCCGTGTCTCAAGCTATCGCAGAGGTCTTGGGTCTTGGTATGGTCTTACGCAAGGCAAAAAAAAGAGGATTACATATACAACAAACAAGAACGATAGGTAGAGAAAAAAATAACACACAACTACCGATCTTCCGTCCTTGCTTACTCGGCTTCTGGCCCTCGAACAAGCTCTCTTGGCATGAGCCTGTGTCGATAGACGAGTGACATTTGAACGCTACTGACGAAGTTATATGTGCAGTGAACTCGGCTCTAACGGTTTTGTTCTTTTTGGTGTGAGGAAGATAGGATGGTGGTGGTCATGATCGTTTAATACAAGACGAGACAAGTTCGTCAGCCTCAAAGTCAAGTTTCAGCTTAGGATCAGGGTTTCTGACACAGAAACGGCTGAATCAGCTGTTTCTCTCAATGTTTCCTTTATTCTTCTCTTTTTTATTACTTTTTGCGGTGTCTTCAGTGGCTTCTTTGTTTCATTGAATGGCTTTTTGGCTGCCACGCGCCATTTTAAGCAGATGACGGTGGAGGCTGGGCCGGGCTGAAAGAAAATAGGTCACGGTCACAGTTACGGCCACGGCCACTTCGCTCGTGTTGAATCCCTGTCTACAAGGTTCAAACGGGACAACTAGACAACCTGGTTATCCTGTCCTGCCGCCTAGGCTGGGCTGGGCTGGGATGCTGCTGCGTGTCTCTCCCGGCCGTGTCTGCAGCAAATAAAATAGAGTTGGGCCCGTCTTTCTGGCCCATGTAACGCCCTCCCTATGGCTGCACACTAAAAAGGGATCAAGACACAAAACAAGACGCCATGGCATGGAAACCTGGCGTTGTTCCTCGTACAGTACCACAGAAACAAGACCGACGCCGTCTCCATTCTCTAGCACTCGCTTGAACTCAGAAACTGACTTTTTGCTTTTTGTGAACCAGTTCCGTGGACTCGGGAGTTGAGGAATGCCAATCAATGGTGTTCTAGTGGTGGTGAGTGGTAGTGGTGTTGTAGTTAGTCTAGGGGGCGCATGTGCCGTTGCCGCCGAGTCTTGGCAAGAGGGAGACCCTGAAAGTCTGTTTTGATTACTTTGCTTGGCTTTTGATGACGTAGAATTCAGGATTCTCCCTTTGGTCCCTTTCGGATTCAACCGTCATGACCTCATTCTCCAGGAGCCTCTCAAGCCTCTCTCTATCAAATATCTCAATGTCAGATACGCACTGTAGACGACAAATACAATCTAAGACAAAAACCTTGATAGAGTTGTATTGCCAAGATTCATATCAATTCGCCTCTCAACCAACAAGTCGTGGTCTATGCGTGGCTTATGTTGGTAGATCATGCCAAGAACCTGCATCCGCACGAATGGGCCAAGCTATAACAAGAAACAAACCGAGAAATTCAAATCTTGCAGATCATTTTTCCCTCATTAGCAGTGTTCCAAATGTTCTGAACCCTTGACTGCACATCAGTGGGCTTATCTCGACCCTGGGGCCTGGCAGCTGGTATGCAACCAAACCTAAACCGCAAATATTATTGCAATATCCATACTCCCAACAGCGCTATTTCCATAAGCCCTTTTTTCTGTCTCTAATTAATTGAAACTAGAACTAACGACTTCAGCTCACGCCATTCTGGCATTTAGCGCTTATCCTTTTCCATGCCAGGTTCTTTTAAAACAAGTTCTACTATCCAGTCTAGACCAACCTCAGACCATTGGACCAAGCTTGACTAGGTCGGATCTTGGAGAGCAGCACACTCAACCGGCATGTGTTTGATTAGTTCCCTTGGAGCAGCCTGTACAATGAGCAGAAAGGGTCACGTACTCCGTCCTCGGGGTTGCAATTGCCATGGTGGCGTTTCGATTGCCCCCAACTCCCGGCTTAGGGATGGAACCCTTGTCGATTCTTTTCAAGATCAATGAGACTGTGGTCGATAAGCTTTAAGTTGTAGACTCGCAGAGATCACAGCTAAACGACTGAATCAGCTCCAGCCACCGTCATCACGCAGTTGCATGGACCAGTGATGCTAAGGAACTCCTGATTCGATAGCTTACTGGTCAAGCCCTCATGAAGATCGATGCAGCAACATATCAATGAGCAAATAGTGATTCTTCTGCCCTATTCCTACCCACATCCCCGTTGAAAATCACCTCAGCGAATCGGTAACAATCCATCTGCATACATTACCAGCACAGACCCTTAATAAACTACCGATTATGGTGATCCAACTTCAAAAAACCCTCTTCACTAGCCTCATCAAGTTAGGGAGACGCTGTTTGGTCTGTCACATCTCGGGCCTGAAATACATGTGCTAGATGTGCAACGGCTCCGTGGGACCTGTGATCGAAGGAAGAGTGCAGCCGCCCGGGTGCCTTTTCCGTTTTCCTTAACAACTTGCGCGCCGTTCCGTGGTAATCTGCGGCTAAGGAGCTCGTGATCACATTCGCTCGGACGTTTGGTTATTTCAACTAATCCTGCAGCATGGATGAGGCACCAGCCTGGCTCGAAGACAGGGACACAAGCGGTTTTTCGAAAGGGTAACTTTCTAACGGTTGTTGGTGCAAGCCAATCCCCTGGCAGGCGAAATGAATTCATTCCATGTGATCACTTGGATGTGAAGTTACTGTCAAGGAGCTATCTTGAAATTCGTATTCTTGGATTTGCTCTTGAATACTAATCATTTTAGATCTCCCACTTAGCTACTTTACTAGATATGTGTCTTGAACCATAAGTAGATGGTCCTTGGGGGGTATAGATGCAATATTGGACATTTTGACTTCTTGGACATGCCTTAGAACTCTGTGTACTTTAGGCAAAAATGGATCATACCCGCTTGAAATTTCGGTGATATTCCGCTGTTGTGAAACCTCGACACTACCTTTGAGTTCCAGTCTCTGGGTTTCCGTTTCCCTTCATATACTTCCCAGCAGTTATCGGTAACAGCGTGCTTTTCATCAGAAGGATACTGTCCAAGAAGTTACCGATAAGCGGACGTTGAACAGGGGTACTCTACTAAATCGTCGATCATAAGAGGCCTCCTTCTTATTAATAGAGCTCGGTAATAAGTGATCGACTGACTGACGTGGAGATCTTTACAGTAGTGTCAAGGTCTCGATGATCTTTTCAAACGGATTATGGTATCTACTCATGAGCCCCTGATGTCGATGGAGCTGGTACAGGGTAGGCATCATTGAAGATTGACGGTGTTCAGCCACAACTTCACTAAGACTCTACGCCATCCACTAAGGTAACTCACCGAAGCGCACTGGCGGCCTTCTAGCCTAACCGCCCCAAACACTACGTAAGCCGACATATATCGGGAATGAATGAGTTTTAGTACGCCGTTTTTTCCGTTTATACAGACCATCATGACGTGCTGAGTCGTGTAGTTGCGGCGAAAAGCTCTGTTAGTGAACTCAGTTCTTCCTAGACGTCCAATAACCGAGGCACCAGCGAAGGAAGCACTCAAACTTATGCTAGTAAATGGATATCAACGACGATAGTATCAAATGTCGGACGAATAACTAGGACCTAGCGTCGATAAACGACGGGCATGTTGCTCCGGAGGCCGCCTAAATAACAAAGCATAGTAATCAACATATCGATCCTCTCACAAGTTGACAAGTCAACTCAGTGAACGCATTGACAGGCTTGATCAGCATTGTTACTAGCGATGCTGCGCAGCATATAGACTAGACCATAATAGGCATCTCGATATTGAATCCCGGAGCGTGACATGGATGGAGGAAAGTGTATCGAGGAGCCAATTGGCAAGATATGTTTGGTCGCTAAATGGGCCATTCATCAAAGGCCCGAAAAGCCTGTGGCGATTAGCACATCCAGTGAGTGATTGTCCTGTCGGTGAATGCTGGAGGCGTTAGCCATGGGGGGTTTTAAGCTTAATAAAGGCTAAAAACTAAACCGCCCCAGAATATCAAGATGATGAATGATCTACGACGACAAGTCGCGTGAGTCCGGTTATGAAAGAGGAAATGTTACATACCTGTCATTTATTACATTACAGGGACGTCGATCAGCTGAACAATAACACGGTTGATTGACAGATAGTTAGACTTCCTGCTCACGGGCGAGTTACCGCTCCAAAACCTCTTGACCGACGCTATACAGCCAAACCTTGCCCTTCAGCATCTGTCGGACAAAGCCGCCCCAAGACGTTTTCTTATCATGGCGAGCTCCGTCTTGGCTGATACAGACAATCTCTACACGTTTCTACATAGTGATAGATAATACGATACGATACGATAGCTACACTATAGCTGACAAGGAAGGAGAAGGAGATTGAGTAAAGATATTCCCTCGGCTGGCCACTCACGTTGCCCACGTGTGTCTTGGCGATCCTATCTCGTGGAACCTTTGCGCGACCCCAAGTCTTTGATCGGCCGGGGCCGTTGTCAAAATAAAGAGAGCGACGAGCCGATTTTCTGAAGATGCTGAAATGTTCATGTTCACCTTTTTCTCTGCGCGTAGGTCAACATCATGAAGTCGTCAATTACTCTAGGTGCCCTCGCTTTGGCGAGCTTGGTATCTGCTGAGGATGTCCTGTACAGCAAGCGACTGAATAAGCGATTCGTCGACGATGATGGACACTATAACATGTGTATGTGATCAATTGCGTGTTGAGTGGTTCAATTGACTTATTTATGTAGCATTCTTTCACATCAACGACGTTCACGCCCATCTCGACGAGTTCGCAAAGTCGGGCACTGACTGCGTGGATCCCAAAAAGGGCTGCTTTGGTGGTTACGCGCGCATAAAGCACACAGTCGATGAGCTTCGAAAAGATCACCCCGACAACCTCTGGCTCAACGCAGGTGATGAGTTCCAGGGCACGCTGTTCTACTCGTTCTACGGACCCTCCAAGATTGCTGAGAACCTCAACACCCTGAAGTTCGATGCCATGACACTTGGTAACCATGAGTGGGATGGCGGTGATGAGCAGCTCGGCGAGTTTCTACAGAACCTAACGTTCCCGGTTGTGTCTTGCAATGTCAAGAGTGAATACGAGGGACTGAACAAGACGATCAAGAATTACCAGATCTTCAAGGAGCATGGTCTGGCTGTTATCGGCGTCACCACTGACACTACGCCTGGAATCTCAAGTGTCGGAAACAAGACTACCTTCCTTGACCCCATCACTGAAGTGCAAAAGTCTATCTGGGAGATTCGAAACAAGACCGACATCAACCGCATTGTCGCTCTCACCCACATTGGCTACGATGTCGACAAGGAGCTTGCTGCAAAGACAGAGGGTCTGTCGCTCATCATCGGCGGTCACAGCCACACTCTTCTCGGCGACATGGAAAAGGCAGAGGGCGATTATCCCACGATAGTCAAGGACATCAACGGAGACGAAGTCTTTATTGTCACTGCCTACCGATGGGGTGAATATCTCGGCTCCATCGATCTGACCTTTGACAAGGACGGCAAAGCCCTCGAATACCACGGCGCTCCTATCCACCTCACCAACCAGACCGAGATGGACCAGGCTCTCAACAAGACTATCAAAGGGTGGCGCGGTCCTTTTGAGAAGTTCGCTGCTGAGGTTGTCGGAAACACAAAGGCTGAACTTGACCAGTCAACGTGTCAACAGGGAGATTGTCTTCTCGGCCAGGTCATGGCCGACGCAATGCTCGAGTACCGTCTTAACCAGAGCCGCAACGACGACGACAAGCCTGCTTTTGCCTTCATCAACGCTGGTGGAGTTCGCGCCACCATCGACGAGGGAAACATCACTCGCGGTGAAGTTCTCACTTCGTTCCCCTTCGGCAACGCTATCGTGGAGCTCACTTTCACTGGCGCTGAGCTCAAGGAAGTTTTCGAAGGTGCAGTAACGGGCGTTAACCAAAAGAACAAGAAGGAGATCACATCGTGGTTCCAGGTTTCCAAGGGCCTTAAGATCGAGTACAATCCCGACAACAAGAACGGCTCCAAGCTCGTCAATGCAACTCTCAACGGTGAAGCTTTCGAGGATAAGACAAATTATCGCGTTGTCACGCTTGACTTCCTTGCTGGAGGCGGTGATAACTTCTTCAGCATCGATGCTAAGAACCTGGCTACTCTCGATTCGCAGGACGAGGTCCTCATTGAGTATCTTGATGCGCATAACCCTCTTGATCCCAAGCTGGAGGAGCGCGTTGTTGAGACGAATGCCACAAGCAGTGAGGATGCTGAGCAGGGTGAGGCGAAGGGCAAGGGCGGAAGTGCAGGAGGAGACGGGAATGCGGCTAGTGGTGTTCACGCCTCGATGTTGAGTGCTGTGTTCGGTGTCGCGATGGTTCTGTTCATGATGTAAATGGTATAAATGCAATTTGTATATATAGATGACTTACAGTAGACCAATCAATAGTCTTTAAGTAATTTGTTCCAACTGATCAACAGTTGTTTGAAGCTTTGACTTGACCTAAGCGTCAGTAGTCCTACCAGATGTAATCACATCAACCTCCAATGTTCAAGCCCGGACCCTGAGGAACGTCTCATAGTTCATCTGCATCTCATCCCCAGGGATCAAGTAACCCTCCTCCAACCAAGCGACCTCTCTTCTCTCAAGACGAATTTTCACCACCAACAACATAATAAACACAACAGGAAGCAAGAGCCACAGCACAAGCAGCACGGCAAGAAGACACAGGTATACCGGGACGGCATATTCAGGATGACCCATGGTCGCGATGAAGAACAATATGTTCTAGTATGAGAGTAACGTCATGGTGGGCAGAGCTGGGGTTTTGTGCAAATTGGTGAATGGAGACAAGCCCTTTGTTCGACGGCGGTGGGAGGCCAAGTGTTTGGGTGGGAGTGCACATTGTGCGATGGTCACTGCCATGAACAAGAGACACGGCGTTGTCAAAGAGTAACACTATCCAGACTATGACTTGGGAGGACGAACATTCTCTGACGTGACAAGGAGGGCTTTGTCTCTTGAGAACATGTCACCGAGGTAAGTGTGAGATCGATCAGGTTAGGTTTTGGAAAGACACGAGATGTGAACAATGGACGTTATTAGGCTAGACTGAAACAAATACATAGAAACAGAACAACCTCATCCTGGCATTTGACATTCATTCATTTATGTATCCACCCATCCTTAGTAAGTATAGCGGAAGTCGGAAGAAGCACCCTCCTAGAATATTTGTCAGTGATGTTGTCATGTCAGCACGAGGGGGCTTACTCACATCATGGGCCTCCAACACCTTCTCACCCCGATCAGCCTTGGCATTCTGCCTCTTGAAGTCCAAGTCACAGAGACAGACGAGGATGACAGTGACGAGACAGCAGGCGATGCAAGCCCACATACCAGGCTTGTAACCCGTGAGCTTGTCCTGCTCGCGGAACACCAGACTGCCCGCAATACCGCCAAAACCACCAAAGCCAACGAGAGTAGCACTGCAAAAAGCTCGCTTCCACTGACCGCGGATGTTGTTGGCCTGGAAGGACATGGCGGTTGGGATGTTGCTGTTGGCACCGGCGGTGACAAGGAAGACGCCGAAGTAGCGGACGTTGGGATTCGCAGCCCAGCCCATGATGGGAAGTCCGATGAGGCAGAGAAGCATGTTGAAGAGGATAATGGGACCTCGGATGTGATACTTGTCGCCGACCCAGGCAGTCGCGAACATGACGATACCAGCAAAGGCATAAGGAGGCGCAACGAGACACTGAGCTGCTCCGATGCTGAAACCCATGTTCCCGACGAGGATGATAGGCAGGGTGTAAGCAAGGGCGTAGCTGATGGTGGTGGTATCGAAGAAGATCATAGCATAGGCCCAGACCTTCCAGTCGGCACCGCCTCGAATGAACTTGCTGAACTGGAAGGGAGGGACCTCGGTATCGCCACGGTCACGGCGGATACGATCGACGACCCATTGGCGCTCACGGCTACCAAGGAACGACCATGTCTTGCGCTTGGAATCAGGGAAGTCGACGAGGAGCCAGTATCCAGCAATACCGAGGGCAATGGTGAGAGTACCTTCGATGATGAAAATCCAGCGCCAGCCAGTGAGATTCTCTCGACCGTTGAGTTGCATGAGCTATAGCATGTGAGTAAGAGTGAGAAGTGTATTCGGGGTGAGACGTACACCATAGGCGAGAATACCAGAGAAAGCAGAAGCGACGCAGCCAAGAAGATAGAAGACAGAGTATCGCTTTCCAACCTCATCTGTGATTCTGTATTAGTACTGGTTTAGTTGAAGTGTGAAGAGACTCACATCGAGTGTACCATGTGCTGAGAAGATAGACGCAGCTGGGGAAGAAACCAGCCTCGAATAAACCAAGAACCGCTCGGAGAGCTGCAAGCTGAGGGAACTTCTTGACAAATCCCATCCCAACCATGACAGCACCCCACATCATAGTGATAAGGGCCAGATGAATACGAGGACCGACTTTGCGGATGAGGATAGTCGACGGTGGCTGGAAGATGACGTAGGGGATGAAGAAGACCAAATTAGCAATGTTCTAGCACGTTTGTCAGTTAAGTTTCAACCCCCCAGAATGAAGTGAACAAGACTTACGTATCGGAAGCCAACGAGTTGGAGCTCAACACTCATGCCCGCAATGTTGGCAGCACTCATATTGGTTCGATCCATAAGCGAAACACAATACATGGCACCAACAGTCACGACAAGACGACGATCAATTCGTCGAATGATGCTGCGCTGCTCCTCCTGCGTGAAGCCATGGTCGTGATCGATCTCAGAGCTGACCTTGCTAGGAGCCTGATCGAGATGATTGAACTCGGCCTGCTTCTCGACGCCGTCGTCACCATTGGTTGTTCGATCCATTGTTGCGTGCGTTGCGTTTGGTGAGGAATCTGAAAGTGGTGATGAAGTCAAGTTTGAGTTGGGGGGGAAAAGAGGAGGAAGATTAAAAAGAAGTCCTGTTACACAGTCTCTAGGAGGAGAAAAAGTGCTGGGCAGTGGCCCCCTTTTGAGAAGGAGAAGTAGAGAGAAAAGGTGGATTTGACAGTGCAGAATGGAGAAATCCAGGTCCAGGTCCAGGTTCCACGAAGATGCAAGCTATTCTCTGCTTGTCTTACCCCCGAGTCTTTTTTCTGGTTCTGTTTCTCGCTGGTCGTTGTCTCCAGTTTATTTCTGATCATTTCGTCCACGATCATCGCCCTCTTATATATACGCATTTTCTCCTCAAAGCCCCCCCTCCCCCTTCCATGGGATGGGGTCATACATCTCGATATCGAACCAATCCTACTGAACCTCGGGTGGCGGTCAATGCCAAGCAGAAGTCAAATAAAGAGCCCACGTTTACACACCCCTTGGTCTTGGCCTTGGCCTTTGGGAACACCATAGAATTAGACCTCGTTCGACTCGTTTACTATCCAACACGCCAGCTTCCCCCGCAAGATCTACCGCCGTTGCTCCACCAAGAAATCTGGGGTGTGGACATGGGAGATAACTTTGCGGGGTAGGTATGCGGTATAAGAAAAGCTGCTACGCCCGGAGGATTGCCTGTTTTGGGGCGAGATGCGATGGAGGGCTTGTCATTGAGGGTCCCCCAGTGTCTTGTATGTATCATCAGCAGGACAAGAAAGATTGAGAGCTGGGAAAGGGCTTGTCGTAGTGCGGTCTTGGCTGTTTGTGCGGTCAAGTGTGATTGAGTTTAGTTTTACAGGCTCCCTTGCCTCGAGAAATGACGGAGAAATTTGGGAATTAAAGTGTGATCTCTTTTGGTTGTGGAATTTGATGGTTACACTACCACCTTGTGTGTTGCATGGGTTGAGCCTCGAAGCGAGCATTGGCAATGGATCCATTGTTTGCATTATCATGTAGCATTGACGAGTGAACAACGTAACTCATCTGGTATACATAAGTACGCTGTCCTACTATTGCATGCAGCATTGCTAGGAAACACAAGAGGTCGGATTATCGGTCTCTCACTTACACCAGCAAGGCTCCCCTCCCTACCTACCACAAGCCACACCTCCTTTTCAGATCAGATACAGATACAGTAAATGGTGTCCGTCCTTGTCCGTCAAACCAATCTAATTCCGTCGTCAATACCTAAAACAACACCTTAATTAATCTCCTCTCGATCTTGTCTTCTTTTCCCTTCGAGACACACTCAATTCAACGCTACTCAGTCCTCCCCCGCGTTCTCCCC
>JABSSZ010000416.1:1127-41516 GCA_013755755.1 Fusarium sp. NRRL 25184 | reverse complement strand
CCTCGGGGTTTATGTGCCTAGGTTGAATTAATTGAGCACGTTCGTTCATGGATTCGTTGACCTCAAACGAGCTAGAAAGATTATAAGTCATCCGATCTCTGGCTCTGCGAGCGCGTGCCCTCATGGCTGCCGTCGTCAGATTGTCGTGGGATAGATGACTTTGCTGAAGGGTGTAAGGATGGAGTGTGGCTAGATAGTTTACAGCGTGGAAGTTCCCATGCTTTTGCGCGAGTTGAAGCGCGGATTGCCCATCAGTATTTTTACTCCGGTATCTGCATCCAGCTTCAACAAGAGTCTTGTATATGCTAAGATCAGATGCTTCGAATCGACAAGCCATGTGCAGCGGCGTATTCCCATTTCCATCTCGAGCATTAACTGATGCGCCCATACGGAGAAGTGCCATAACATTTGCATTTAAGCCTGCCATCGCAGCTAGGTGTAAGGCTGTGTGGCCCTTACCATCCTTCATGTTGACGACAGATGGTTGCGTGATTCGGGGAATCTTCTCGCGAAGCTGGGAGATGAGCAACAAAACAGAGCTATTTCTATTCATCGCGGCATAATGGAACGGTGTTCGGTGATAGCTATCGTGATAGAACAGAGATCCCTGTTGCCATTCAACCAAGTATTCAAATGCTTGTCGGCTATCGCTTTTGGCAGCCACAATGATAGGGTACTTGTGTAAGCCACCTGGTCGAATACGACGTCCTTTCTGGCGAAAGTATCGAAGCCAGGAAACCAGGTTGTATCGTGCCGCAAAGTACTCCAGCGTTGCGTCAATGTCCACATCTGTTCCGGTTCCTGCCCAGGCTTCGACGTCCTGGGAGAGGATTAAGCCCAGTGTGATCCATGGAACAACGCCACCCAATTCTGCACCAACGGCATGATCAACCAACATGTCTTGGCAGTATTGCCATAGCCCCGGAGGATACTCGGCCACTTGAGTATGTTCAGGAAGTGACTCAGTTGTATTGGTGGTAGTGGTGGTAGTAGTGGTGTTTCGGCGAATCAAAATCTCAGGAAGGGGTTCTAGTTTGTCAAGAAACTCCCAGATAGCCTTATTTCCATGGGTGATTTCGTCTGAAATGGACGCTGGGGTACTGGCCGATTTAGGCATCCTTGGGAGCGATTTCATTCGTGATTTACGTCCTCGTCGGTTGCTGTGATAGTAATTTTGGGGCACCGAACGGGTTGACGTACTAGCAGAAGACCCGAGACTCATGACCTCCCATTTGTCACAGTTGGACTCGTCAACGGAACGACGTCCCATGGCTGGAATTTTGGCCGTGGAGAGCCCTGTATCAAAGTCTCCAGGCTCTAATCTTCTTTCTGCAGGTTTGTTCCAAAACGCTGCTTTCATTTCGTCCAAAAATGAGTATCGGGTACATACGTCCAAAAGGTATGCATGACCTTCGCCTTCGGGACTTCGGATCTCTGGGTTCAGCATTTCGAACCCGCCTCCATTCACAAAGAACTCATGAACAGAGCTATGGATGACATCGATGCATTGGCGACTTGCAAAAGATCCTGCGTCTGCCTGGTAAGAGCTGACCTCGGACTCCGGTATCTCTTTCTCCTGCGCGATCACGAAACCACCGCAGACGGTTTCAATTTTCCAAAGAAGTTTGTCATGCGACTCTGTGAAGTTCTCTGAGTTTTCCCAATCTCTAAGAGACCGCAAATATGGGTTGCCAATGAATGCGAAGACATGGTGCCATTCTTCTAGGGTAAGCGGGCGAGCCGAAAACAAGACCCATCGCATTACACAGACCATGGCATGGATTCCCCTTGCATCTTTCCGGTCATGCAAGAGACCAATGATTTTTTGGTAGAGCTCTGTCAGTCGATCTACCTCTGCTCTCCCAATAATTTCATAAAAGGTCCAGACCTCCTCTCCTTTATTGAGGAGCCCTCGAAGAAGATTTACCACTGATACGACCCAAAGAAAAACGCCAGAAGCCTCACCTTTGATGTGATGCGTCAAATCTCTTTGATCTTCCTCTTTCAGAGCCTGGCTAACAGGAAGCCTTTTTTGGAGGTATAATTCAATGTCCTCAGCATTGAATTTCTCGATGGGAATTGCCTCGCATTGCATCAAGTTAGGGAACTCCTTCTGACTCGTAAAACAAATTTTCAGTGTCGCAGGAGTAACTCTGGAAGATATGTCTTCAAAGAATTGTAGAAGTTCGTCGGGGTCAGTGCACTTATCCACAGCATCTATGAGTATGATGGTCAATCCAGGCCGAGGTTTATAAAATAGATCTTTGAGCAGCCTGCACAGATCCCCACGATATCCTTCCAGTTCTTCATTGTGAAGAAGGAGCTTGGAGTCGAAAGTGTCCGCTAGACTGGCGGCGTCATCTTGAAATGACGAGCTGCGCAAGATTTGGACGAGGAGGGTCCGATAGATTTCAGCAGGCGTATTAGGGGAAGTTCCACTGATGGGAGAAACCGCGAAAAAAGATGCGACGGTTGTTTTTGAATCTTGATGTAAGCGCTGCAGGGACATGGCGATATGTCTCATCAATGTAGATTTTCCTGACCCTAAACGACCGTGGATGCAAAGGAGCATTGGTCGTTCAGAGCATTGCAACCAGGACTGGAATTTCCATCGAGTGAAGACCCATTCGCAAGTTCCTTCAAGCGGTAGAGCAATTCTATACTCTGTTTTCGGCAAGCTTGTATTTCTAAGTTCATGTAGAAAGTCTGCAGATGGTCTTGTTAATAGGCTGGGAACATGGCTACAATGAAGTTCGATCAAATACCTTTGATCAGCTGCTCCTGCATCGAAGCATCTTCAGTTTTGTGAAAACAATTGAAACCAGTATGAAAGTCTTTCAACTTTGCCAATATTGTTTCTTGTGGAACAATCTTGCGTTTATGGTCGGATACCCTCAAGTAGTAATTCTCTAGGCTCTCACAAACTAGATCTACCCAGAGAAAGTTATTGTCGGCATTGAGAAAAAGGTAGGTCTGAACGTGATCCTTTGTCTTCCCGTCGCACTCTATAAGTTGAACCAGCTGTGTAACTCGACGCTGAATAAATGCCTTGATAGCTTTTGCAATGGCTGTTCCATTGGCCTCCAGATCAAGGCCGATCCTCGATCTGATGATGCTGGTATTTCCTGAGTCCTTTGGCCAAGTACGGCTTGTAATAATCCATTTGACGGAGGATGGGGCGCTCTCAATCAGGTTCAAGAACTTTTCCATGTCGCCCTTGCATTGGTCAAAACCGTCAATGATGAGGATTACTTTGTGTGAGCTCAGGTCTTTCAAAACCATGCTAAAGATCTCGGCCAGCGCGATGAAGGCGTTCTTATCCTCAAACATTTCTCTGCCCGATATATCGTACTTCTTCCTCAAATGAGGAATGAGCCATTTCTGACGTTCCAGTAAGAGGTATGTAAGACCGCGTAATATAGCCGTCGCGTTGTTTGACCGCGGGTCATCAGCCTCGCAGAAAAAGAAAGAAAGATTCCCGCTAGGTATCGACTTTTGAAGCTCGTTGATGATGCCACAGAGGAGCATGGTCTTGCCCTTGCCTTGGTCACCCTTGATCCAGAGTAGTTGAATCTCGCGATGGTCGCGCCATTGTTTGAAGTCGTAGTTATCAACAATCCAACGATATGAGTCGTGCAAAAGACCGCCCTTTTCTTTCTCTATACGAGTCTTGTCGTGTCTGGGATCCGTGGTTCTCAAATCAGCGAGGCAACGGTCTTCCGTCTGATAGAAATTAGATATGTTTCCTTGCTGCACTGAGGACCCATTGTCTAGTGTAAAGTCGCCGCTAAATTGAGAGCCCTCCTGTCGATAGTTTGGGGTGCTGTCGTTTCCAGCATGGCTAATGCGATGCTCGACAATGTTTGGCTGAGTAGTGCTGATGTCGTGCTCAACTGATGAAATCCCTGCATCGGGTTGCCTCATTTTGGGTGCGGCCTCCGCCAAGTTTAGGTGACAAACCACTACGCTGCAGGGACGACAGGGTACCAAATGTCAACAACTAATGAGAATCGGAATATGCAATGGTCCGATAACTTCGGTTTGTTAAACAAAAGATAGTATATCAACATAGGTATCAAAGCAGAAACGAGACACGGAGCAAGGATAAGATTCGACGAATATCCGCATTTGGGATTGCAGTTGGCTTTATGGGAAACTCGGCAAAACCGAAGCTCAGGGAGAGTGTGGTTTATAAAGAAGGCAGTAAGGCGTGGGAATATCTACTGATCAGACGGAGCCTTATCAAGCATAAAGATTGAAAAGCACGAAATGCACTTCAGCCAATAATTCATAAGCGGCTGTGTGTGATCAGTTAACGCCGTGGCTGAATCACCCCTCAATTTTTCCTCACTTGGACAGTCTAACTAGAATAAGAATATCTATTCCGTAAAGTTATGTAGAATTAGCCACAATATGCAATTAGATATCCTATTTATAAGGTTTACGGCTTCATTTAATAGCTGATGTATATAACTAAATGCTTCCTTAAATAAATATAGTTATTATAGGAATATTTTAGCCTTTGGTGTATCAAGGGAACCCTGCTTCTACTTCGACTCATCTTGCTGAGGATCAAAAGCAGGGTCTCACTCTGCCATCTTGTTTCCTTGTCTGATCTCTGAATCATCTTCACCTTTCACTTTTGACTTGAACTTGGACCCCCCTTGCTTCGCATTTTGGCCGTTATATGCCCCATAAATCGAGTTTCCCTGGTCAGCACTGGAACTTCCCGTCATGTTCAGTTCGCCTCCAAATTCCGATCCCTCCTGAATAATACCTGAGTGTCCAGCGGAGTTGGTGTCCCTCTGAGTGATTTGCTCAGTCTGAACGCTGTGAAAACAAAGCATTGTGAGCCTTTTAGGAGATCTAAGTTACTAGAAAAGAAAGCGCATTACTTACATAGACCCATCGCCTCTTCGGGTTTCAGGTGGGAAGCGTGTGGCCTACCATGTTAGTCATTACCCACTTTGTATTTGCGAAACAATTTCAGCTACTCACCATCGTTATTTTCTTGGAGTGCTGAGTGTCTTGAGAATGTAGTGTTGCTGGCTATGACAACTTTCCAGGCAACGAGATGGCGTTGTAGCCTTTATACTTAGAGTTGACCCTTGTTTCTTTCCCGCCAAACCAAGGTATTTTGCTGGCTACAACACCAAATCATCGATGTAATTACGCGAGCAGTTGCGTTGATCAAGGGATTCATAGCGAGGCTGAAAAGCCGGCGGCTATCACAACGGTCAGCCCATCCATGAACGGTGAACCAATCAAATTCGTACCATGCAAGTAAGCAAGTAGGTAAGACATAAACCCACATTTTCAACCTGTGAAGTAACCTCGGTGTCTTTTTCCTCATACCAAATTACAAATGCGACAGCCTTATTTATCATGTGGATATATGATTGGCCACTTCCTTGAGCGACACAACACAATGTATCGAGTTTTGCGCATTTCCGGGTTGGAACGCATCCACCCTGTACCTAATTGGAATCATGATATGATCAGGCTGTGTTTACATCGCTGTTTCTAAAGTAGTTTTCCTCGCAAGAGGAGGATCAATACCTCTATTCTCAATTGCTGGCTTATAATAGCATGCATTTAATCTATTTCAGTGGTTCACTGCGTTTATTCTCTATAGACACAATCGTCACTCATAATTAGAAGATTGATACTCAGCTCATGTTCCTTTGTAAACCAGGCTCGGGTTCCGCCGGGGGTAATACGCCTTTGTTATGCATGGAAAGTGCAACCGGCTCCATTTTTCTTATCGTGCTGGTTGCTCAGCTGAGGATGCACCCTGATATTTGTGTAACAGACTTGGTCCAGAATAACTGCAGTAAATGCAGCCAAGCCGTCGTGTGACATGTATTCTCGGCCGCATTATTGAGGCCTGACTTGGGGCTCGCCTTGACACCCGACTTGATGCCCAAAAGTTCTCTTTTCTCCTAACTACCCAAGCCTGACTAGATAAGGCATAAAAAAAGTTATGTCTAAAGTGAAAAAACAAGAAAAGCTAGCAGACATCTATCCATCCATCTCGCTACCAATCAACTATCATTCCAACCCTCTAAGTTGACTTCGCCAAGCCACAACTCCTTCTGCGCCATGAACACGCCAACCCCACCAGCCAATCGCGAAGACTTTGAGATTGCCATTATTTGCGCTCTGCCGCTTGAGTTTGATGCTGTTTCTCTTGTTTTCGACGAATTCTGGGATAGAGAGGGCGATAGCTATGGGCGAGCACCTGGCGATCTCAATACTTACGTAACAGGCCGCATTGGCAAGTTCAATGTTGTTATGGTCCTTCTTCCTCACATTGGCAAACAAACCTCGAGTAGCGCCAGTGCGAATATTCGCTCTAGCTACCCCCGAATACAATTGTCTTTGCTTGCGGGGATTTGCGGTGGCATTCCTTTCATAGGGCCCGACAAGAAACTGCCCTTACGCCTTGGCGATGTAGTCATCAGCAAATCCGTTGTACAGTACGATTTTGGCCGCCAGTACCCTAACGAATTTGTTAGGAAGAATACTTTTGAGGATAATCTTGGAAAAGCCGCAAAGGACTTACGTGGTTTGCTGATTATTTTCGAGACAAGCTACGGCCTAGAACGGTTGCAGGCCAGAACTTCGCACGCTTTTGGACGGCTCCAGGTTGCTGCCACCAAGAAAGGACAAAGTGTTCAGTACAGACATCCAGGAACATCATCTATTCAGTCACATGATGGTCTCCCGCAGAAGTTTATGGACAGCATTGTTGACGGGCCAGCAATTTATATTGGATCTGTTGCGTCTGGGGATATGGTCATGCAGTCCAAAGAGCATCGGGATAGAGTCACAAGAGCAGAAGGTGTTATAGCCTTCGAGATGGAAGGAGCTGGAGTCTGGGAGGAGCTGCCTTGTCTCATTGTGAAAGGGGTGTGCGATTACGCTGATATTCATAAGGAAAAGGTCTGGCAAAATTATGCAGCGGCCGCATCAGCCTCAGCGTGCAAGGCAATTCTTGAATGCTACGTTCGCACTGATAGACCCTTTGTAGAGAATTCTCATATTCCGACTGGAAGTCAACTCGGGTCCACATATAGTGGTCAAACAACCGGGCGGGATATCAGACAGGGCAATGAGATGGAGGTCAGTCGACCTGGTTACTACACACAGGCGGGCTCAGTCTTCAAGGGAGAGGTTGAAGCCACAGGCTCGGTAATCCAGGGAAACAAAGCGACATTCTAATAGGTTCTAAAGAACAAGTCGAGTTTTACAATTTACAGTATTTTAAGATAGTAAAATTGATATCCACTATAATAATTACAACGTAGAAAGAGTAGTTCATCAGCAACCTTAATTGAATATTTTAAATGTGCTATTTGCTAAGTCTCTTAGAGGCTTTAGTAACTTAATTGATTTCTTTTAATCAAAAACTATCAGCTATAGTAATATAAATAACTAAAGATAAGTATATAAATTATATAAAGAAAAGATAATCTTATAGAATCTTCTAAATTAATTAGTATAGTTTTACTCTTATTTACTTTGCTATTTAATTATCTTATACTAAGTACAGAAAATCGAAATATTGTCAAGTTCTAGGTTAGGTCAGCCAGGCCGAGGCCCAATGAAGGGAAAGAGAACTAACCCCACTTGAGCAGGACTTGGAGATGCCTTACTTTAATTGGACCAGGGATAGTCCACTTCAAGACCTCCAAAATCTACCTCGGCCCGCCCTTTGGTTGGACAAGCTATGAATAGTACTTTTCTTATCATGTTGCTGAATGGCCCAGATACCGGAAATAACCGGAAAGCCATGACCGGAAATAAAAAGTGGAGCAGAGTCATTGAATCAACAATCTAGCCAAACCAAACCGTGATATGTTTTCCTCGCTCCAAAAGGCAAAAGCCAACAATTCGGATGCCCTTCATCGTGACATATGGGTACCAGCTGTATTTACGAAGTTGCAGTGTCTCGTTTGTCAAGCCTCATGCGATTGGAAGCTTACGTCATATGCGCCAGCTGCCTTGACAGCTCCAGGCAACCACGCCTCTATTGGAGTTGCACATGAAACTCAATTCTCGCAACCTCTCAAGCTCTCAGTAAATTTTAGACTTTTCATCATCATCATTCAACATGTCAGAATATCGAGAAATACCAAAATTCACCGTCGATCTATCTCAATCTCCCGAGACCCGCTATGACCATATCGTTCCGCACTTCAAGACCGCCGTGGACTCGTGCGATTTACCTTCCCTGTTCTATGCCTTACTCGATGAGCTCGTTGGGAAATTCGCCGGGAAAATAATGGCGGCTGTCTCGCCGCTGATGATGCGACGTGTTCATTCAGATGAAGAAAACGCTGAATTGGCCGGTATCTCGAAAGCGATCGACATTCCTATGCACATCCTCGTGGCCTTCAATGTTCTCTTGGACCTTCTTCTGGGATGCACGAGCGGCGGAGTAAGAACGATTGATCCAGACTCTGGTGGGAAAGCAACGCGAATGCTTCATTTCCGAACTCTCGACTGGGGCATGGATCAATTACGACATATCATCGTTGAGCTCGACTTCGTCCGTACTCCCGGAGGTCCGGTCATTGCGACGACAATTGGGTATCTTGGGTACGTTGGAGTTTTGACAGGAGTGCGGCAAGGCCTGAGTTTGAGTCTAAACTTCAGACCATACCATGCCACAGAGACTCTGCGGCAAAGACTTTCTTACAGATACAACCAGGCCATGGTTGTTCTCGGATACCGACAGTCCATCTCGAGCAGCTTGAGACAGATCCTACTAGACGGTTCCACGACACATGAGAGAAAGTCCGACGAGGTATACGAGACGGACAATGCCAGCCCTGATTCGCAGAATCAACATGTACAGCAAGTCCTCACAAAACTCTCGACATCCAGTTCAACCGCCGCATATCTTATTCTCTGCCAACCAGACCGCGTATTCGTCATCGAGAAAGACCACCGCAGCGCATCAATCCGCGAATCCGACACGTTTCTGACGGCCTACAACCACGACGTTAAAGATGAAGACAACCCCGCGCATCTTCAACAAGCAGCGGCAGAACTCGCCGACGGCGACGATGCAACGGGCATGGCAGACATATTGGCCTATTCACTTGAAAGGAAGCACGATTTGGATGAGTTGTGGAGGAAACGTGTCCGAGCTTGTAAGAGAAAGTACAAGCTACGGAATGATGTCGTGACGAGGGAGGATGTTATCAAGTTTTTGGAGAATGATATGATCAGGAATGAGGAGACGCATTATGCTGTCATCATGGATCCGAAGGAGGGGAAGGTTACGTGGCGGAGGGCATATGAGTATGTTGGTGACAGTGAAAGCGGGAGTACGGAGGAGAATTAATGTTGTTTAGACGCACGAGTGCCAGGACTTATACTAGTAGGTCTTAGAAACAGTCTGGTAGACCAAAAGAGTTACATAATGATCTAAAACGGTATCTTGGTACTTTCTGATTATGCAATTTCACGACTTGTGTTTTTGCTAAACGTGGTTGAAAGCAATACGTCACAGCAAGACCCACGGTTCAATAGACATGATCCGACTACTATCTACGTTAATTTGACTTGACTACTATCCAGATGTGTTCCTTTTCGTATTTGCAAGTAAATACAGGGTTTATGCTTACTCGGCTTGCAATGCAGTAAGCCAATAAGATGGAGGTTTAAACGAACCGGCCAATCAAGCCCTCTTCAGAAGCCAGTGGAGCATGGCCAGGTACATCGAAATGATCTGCTGGACTTCTTGGCAAAGCCCGAGTGTCATGGAATCTTGCCACCTTCTCTATATAACAAGGCTTAGATGCACAGGGCAGAATCTGATGTCAGCAGGACTGTAGAAGCGAAGTGTTATCCCACTTTGCTGCATAGAACATCCTATTCTGTCTGAGAGACGGCAAAAACAGTTACCGTAAATGGAAGTAGTTGTGAACGCAGGATGCAAACGACCGGTATCTTACTGCATTTAGATTCGATGTGGGCATCGTCGGGAGGGTTGACATTCAACGTAGCCTGCAATGCAGGGGCTCACTTACCACAAGGCGTAGCATTCGACGGAAACCATTATCCAGCGACATATCGACTTGCTCAGCGCCTACGTCAGCTCGCGCAACTGCCGACCGTAGATTACGGCCAGTAGCCTCAGGCTATGCCTAACTAACACTTTAGAAAACACCTACTCTGCAATACTAGACCAACATATAAGCCCATCTCATGTTGATACCTCAGAACTGTGTAAATCAAGAACGCTTCGGTGTCAGAACATTTACGAGCCGAATATTTGAGTGCCCCAGCCTCGTAGCTTCGTGGGGCTCTGTAGTAATGATCCTTATTGAAAGAGCAAACGTTTAGTCATCGTTGGGTTGGACAATGACCAATCCGTCAGCCCAATGGCACGGGTGACTTCATGGTCTGTGCAGTCGCGACAAAAGAACTCGTCGCTTGGACTTTTATCTTCAGCATCACATGCCGATGATTCGCCAGCGGCGAGCTTCTAGACCCTCAATATGCATTTTCTGACATTTTCTGACATTTCCTGACATGGGTAAATGCCGCGGGGGCTGAGCTTCAGCCCTATCATGGTTCAGCCAGGTACAATGTATACTCCTCTGGCACTTGATGATGATCCACAAAATGTGTAGAGAGAATTAGACTTTCTCCGGGTGATCATATCCAGAAGGCCTTGTGCGAAGGAATGACTCATGAGCTCTATACTGGGGACGAGATGGGAGCCCTATGTAGTAATTGCCGAGAGGACGGCGTTCAAAACGGGTAGAAGAGGGAGTTGAGAGAAGATAAAAAGGTCGAGTTGCCCACCTGGAAAAGTCCTTCACCACCATCTCATCTCTATCAAATCAACAACAATCTCAACATCACAGACCCATTCCTCCCTCAAAATGAAGACATCTACCATCCTCACTGCTCTCGGTGGCATGCTCGCCTTCAACACCCAAGTCGTCAACGCGGGATGCTACACCACCGGCGACCCTTGGCCGAACAAAGACCAAGCAGCCCAATTCGTCTGGGACGCCTGCTACGGGTCCCAGGGCATGTTCTCTGGACAGTTCAGTCCCAAGCAGACCAAGTACATGTGTCCCCGAAGCGGCCAGCTTGGCCTTGTCTTTGAAGTGCAAAACCAGTGGGACCAGACGCTGGACCTCAACAACGATGACTGCTACACGCGCCTCAAGAACGAGATCTATGGTTGCGACCGCGGTGGAGAGTCTACTGTTTCTAACTGGCGTTTCCGGTGAGTTTGCATGAGCGTAGAGGCCTTTTAAGATTAGATGCTAATGTGTTTGGTAGTGCTGATCCTGGTAACTGTTAATCTTGAGGGCATTTATGTTTAGAACCCCAAACAGGACGAAGTGGAGAGTAGGAGAAAGGAAGGCCGAGTCGATGGGTTTCATTTCTATATCACTCGTTTCAAAAGATAACATTACTTCTGTTGCTGTAAACAGCATTAGTCGCTCATTTCAGGGAGAACAAGAAAAAGACCCAAGCCTCCCAAGGAGCTTGTGGGAAGTCATCACATATGTTGCTGTGCATTGGTATCGAAGCCCTTTATCTATCAAACATGAAAAACAAAGTATAGAGAAGAAAATCAATGTCATTAATCCCAACTTATGACCACCCTAGGCCTAAAACCAGTCACAAGTGTTAGGTCTATGAACTGAAAGTCCCATGGCCTATGGATCAAGGGTTCGGAAGCTGCGCCTCTTCATCCACATCTGGACTGCACGCTGCATCTGTTCTGTCAAGCCGTACGTCAAGGCGTTGACGAGCCCTACGAACTGCGTTGAAGCTTGGAGGGCGGTGAGCCACTTCGGTGATGTGCCGACAGACTCAGCCAAGCGATTCGCCATGCCTGGCACCCATAGGATGATATATGCAATAGGGTATCCATTCAAAAGAAGCATTCTCCTCAGGTTCGGTGACTTCGGTACGCGATGGTTTGGCCCGTTGCCTGTGGAGACATTTTGTGTGTTGTTCGTTCCGGAGTCTTCGGTTGTAGGCGGTGCTGGCTCAGGCATGGCAGATGCTGTCCACCGGACCTTTCCACCAGGCGATAAATCGTCTCCTTCGCTCTGGTCCCCCTTTGCTATACCCACCGATTCAAGTTCATACGAAGCATCCACCGTAGTCGTGACCCATATCCGTTGCGTATCCGACTGCTCGGCGTTTTCTCGATCGATTCTCGACTGTGCGTTTGTAGTGCCTCCTTTGGTCGTTGAGGAAGAAAGGCCGTATTTAACAAAACTGAAAAGTCGTCGGAGTTTGATGTATATGTAAGTGTAGATGGCTATTGTTGCAAGGAAGATGGCGATGCGCCAAGCATGAGTGAGGCCGTAGCGGAGACCTAGATGTTGGGTCTGGATCCAGCACCAGTTGCCGCTCACTGGGCCATAGACATGGAGACCGAGTCCGACGAAACCTGGGAAAGAGTTCAGCGTTGGAGTTAGTTGTCAGCTCTCGTGAACCTACTGGTGATGGTCCCGGGTATCCAAGGTACAAGGCACACAATCGCAGTCATCAGCCTCGACGAGTCATTGAGGATCTGTTGTCGCTGAACCGCTAGCAGTACCGATATGGAGATGATGAGGATGTTAAAGTCGATTGCTTGTACCGAGAATTGACCGACCCAAGCATTGGCTAAGCATCCAATGTTAGGGGACACTTTTGGATCTTCATAGCCATTCTTAATAGCGAGGATGCCAGAGACTGTATTGTTGAGACTGTTGATGAAGTCTTCGTTATTGAGTTAGGTAAACCATGTGTCTGAAGGGTTCGATCGACCTACCTGCAACGAGGAGGTTCACAATCAACGCATGGCGAAAATGCCGTCGCCGCGGTGGAACAATAGCATGAAGACAGAGAGCAAAAAAGCTCGCAACACAGGACAGCACCGATCCGATTAATGTAGGAATTGAAATCGACAGATTGGCCGGAGTATTAACCATTATGGCTGGGGTCCTTGAACAAAGTGAGGCATTTGCTTTTTCCACCAAATGCAAGACATGAATCCTCCAGCTGAAGACTCTGCATTGTTATAAAACACCTGAAAGGGGGCCTGAGCCCAACTAGACCAACCTCGGAATGTCAAAATCGATGAAACTGGGCCAAAACGTAACATCTTTCCCACCACCTTCCGCTTCTTCCAGGTTCATGACAGAAATCTGGATGTTGGGCGTGTTTTACACTCTACGCTAAAGAGATCGGCAGAGAGTGAACTGCTGAAACAGGAAGTTCATCTAAAGGGTTGTCATTCAATTGGCGGCTTGTTTCGAGAACCCCTGTTAATAATCGCAATAGCGCTATCCGGCGTCGGACTCTCCGCAGCTCAGGGGCTGAGAATAGAGTTTGCAGTTATTGATTCTGTAACTTATTCGTCCAATAAAGGCTGTAGATCCGATGGGCTAAAGTGAAGCGATAAGATAATCTTGTGGCTAGGCCAGTCTGCTTATGGAGACTGGTTCGATGGCTTAAATTCTGCCGCCACTAGAACAATTATTTTAGGAGCCTCAAGAGCGCTAACAGTTTGAATTACCTCTTTTGTATCACTAACGAGCACTTGCTACGGGTTATTACCCGTAGCTTGACGTTGTCGCTCCGAGATAATCTGACAAGATGAACCATGCCTGGCCTAAACCGTCCCCACAGATAAGCATAAGGCGGGTAAAGTAACTCCGACTAATGATACGCGTAACACCGTCAATCGCTTTGACAGGACGCCAGTTCTTGGGGTAGACTAGCCGTGAACAGAAAACATTGCGAGGGTATCGAAGTTTATCTTGCAGTAAGAAAACAGGTTCGCAGACTTGCCGGTATTTCCCAAAACCACTCGAGTTTTACTTAACCTGTCCTCATGACTCAATGCCAAACAGTATACATGGTTGTGAAACTGGTCTCCACCATTGCTGCATGACGTGATATAACGAGCAAATACCGGCATTTCAGCATATTCCAGCAGCGATAGACGGTAACCCACAAGGACTTATGTTAAGCTATTTCAGACCCCATTGGCCGGGGGTCCCGTTGATGATGGATACAACCATCGATCTATCGCGTCTGGGCTCTCTCCAGGTTGTCTGCAGGGGTCCACTGTACAGGTCGATCCTCGATCGAGCTTTGACAAAAGTCGACCTTTGATAAACTCTATCATATGCCGGCATAGAGAAAATTGGACTGACGCTCGGATAATGGGCTGATCATCGCACTATTGACCACTTTTCAGCTCGCCATGGGGCTCAGTCTGGGGTTAAGACTGACCGATGTTCCGAAAGAACTTGGAACTACATCTGCCGTTTGTAAATCCCGAGACCGACTCTGTTATCTATGTTCACCTCGTATCTGCGGTTAAAAGGAACACCGGAATAGGTTGTGATACTTAGACTATTGGCTGGTTAGGAGTTGAGGCCTATGTTATCTTAGGACATTTCTTCTCGTAGCGCGACATACCGCATATTATCTTGCCGCCGTCGCTGATTGACCCGGAAGACACAGACCGCGAGAAAACCTTGGTGGTATGGAAGATGATACTGGCTTATTGGAACACATAATAACTAGCCTGTTATCGGATTTCGATTTCCTTCATCAACAATGGGCAAGTTCTCAGCCTTTCTCAACCTCTCACAAGTGTAACCCAAAAGCTTCGACAGTACAATGAGAATTCGGGAGCGGTGCAGACCCAAGCAAAACTGGTCCCAGTCCAGGTCGGCTCGTTCGCTGGAATCATAGCAGAGGATCTTTGACGCCATCATCAAAGTTCTCCACATAGCCTGACATGGAGAGGAAAAGCGATCTGGCCATTTTACGAGATGCTGGGAGGGAGTTACAAGAAGCGCAGAGTCAGAAGGATATTAGACTTGAGTGTATGGTCTGGCTACCGCTTGGGCCACTGGCTGATATTTTGAACTGTTAGCGTTTGAAAATTCTCAAGCGGCAATCAGTTGTCAGATAGTATAGGGTAACAACGAGAAAAAGTCCCAACGACTGAGCGTACCTTGAGCGTCCGATTCACTCTTGGGATGGTAAATGGTTTGTAGGAGCAAAAAGTTCGAGTACCTTTGGTGAGTTCTTAGCACCGAACTGGAGTGCGTGATAGTTGCTGAGGCCAATAGTGAGGAAGAGGAATGGCCGGTATAGCTGCTATCTATGTGGGGCAATGAAGGTATACCAGCTTACTAGTACAACATCTTACTTCCGGAGGCCAATTTCTTGGCTTTCAATGACAAGAGAAAGCCCTCATGTTGTCTTTAGGTCTGAAACATGCGCGAAGACGGGGTTAGCTTTCCCCACGAACTCTTTAGCTACTCCAAGGAGCCACCAAGCCGGAAGCATAATTATACGTTTTGAAGGATGTTGGTTATACCGGAAGGTTCCCTGCACATCTCCAGAAATTTGACGGCACAAGATAGAGAGCAAAAGGCAGGTAGATATTCCGGAAAGCTCGCCCTTCTGAAGAAAGTTCGATGGATATTCAGATCCCAAGAACCATATCTCGAACGTGCGCGACACTACAAAGGATAAGAGACCTCATCTTGGACGTCACCCCTTGAAAATGCTCAAGAGCATGTCAACTGATGCCGTGTTTTCAAGAAAGGATCGTCTGTAGGGAAATGGAACCAAGAGTGGATTCGGATCAAACGTGCCGAATAAGACTCGGTAGGGCGAGCGGGAGATTAGGGAGAAGCTGGAGGCTCTAAGAAGCTCCCCTTTTCTCATTGCTGCAACTAAGCTACAGTCATTTTGAGTAAGGATCGCCACCAAGAACGTAGCCGTCTTGGACTTGCGGTCGAGGTCAGAAGATTGAGGAAACAGATTGCTCAGTCACATTGGACAGTTCAGATCGTGGTTCCGCCGCGCTCAAGGGCATGATAGGATCAGTTATGAAGCGCCTCATACCTTGCGAGCCAAAGACGCGATGACCCTAAATTGGTAGCCGATTTGTCCGCTGGTTATCTTTCAAGTTCTTGTGCACTATCAACAAATCCCGAGTGAAGTCATCGCCTGGAATGTGGAATTGCTGGATGGGGCCGGTGCATCCGTCAAGTGGCTATTTTTAGTACACTTTCAGGGGTTGGCTAGGCACATGCGCTGTTATTACAGTGCCAAACCCGAACAATGACAGATGACTACCGGCCTTTTGGAATGCGAACAATAGCTGGATGTCTTGAGACCAGGTCTCAAGACACAAGAGTCGCTTCGCTCAAAGATTACCAAATGTCGATTCCAACATATTTGGACCTTTGCATCAAATCCATGATGTACCATATGGATAAGAAAACTTCTTGATATAGCCTCGAATCTTGTAGGCTGTAAGTTTCAAGACGTCATACCAGTAGACACACTCATGGTACGATGGTGAGTTTCGATTTGTCAATCCAAGCTCACAACAGCAGACATATTTTCTTTACGAACGAATGACAAGAACATGGGTGATATATGTCAATTAAGTACCAAGCTCAACTCATAGAGGAGAGAAGGTAAGGCTCGCTTCAATCGATGCTAATCTAGGAATGCAAATACAGTGATCCAAACCCCCACAAGAGACTATGAACCATCGAAGTATACAATAGGGAATGTGCGTCTTAGATGGCCATGGCAACGGCAATACCAGCAATGCCAGCCATCCCGAGGATATCAGCACCCATGGTAGGAGCAGCAGCGCCCTTGGACTTGGAGGTGGAGTGAGAAGAGGTGGCGCTGGCCTTGGCGGTCTCGGTCTTGGTCTTGGTAGTGTGATCCACAGTCCTGCTTCTTGTTAGTGAGAACTCACAGTGGTGAGATGAGAGGAAAACATACTTGGTGCTGGTCTCGGTGGTGCTGGAAGCAGCCATGGCGCAGGTGGCCAGAGCAGCAGCGAGGAGGAAGTTCAGCTTCATGTTGAAGGATTAAGGTATTAACTTAAAAAAAAAATTGCAAGTTTTGAAAGATTGTAGTGAGCGAAAGAGTGAATGAGATGTGGTGGTTTAAGCTTTCAGAATGAGGCTGCCGTCTCAGCCCTTTTGTACTCGAAATGTCCGTGATGTTTACTGTTTGCTGGCTTGTAATTGAGTTATACGATGTTCATTATTGGCTAATGCGTAAACCGGCATTTCGGTGCCGCAGTCAGCCAGGCTAGTACTAATCCGCTCACTTACGAGCCTCAACGCGAGCCGAACGAGGGATGGATCCAATAGCTGTGGCGCGCAAAAGGGCAACAGTCTTTTCTGGCGCAGGTAAAAAGTATACGAGACCTCCAACTGTTGCGTCAAGAGTAAGTCATGCCATAGTATTAGAGGATGACGCGGCGGAGAGCAGGGCTGAGTACGCCCCGCCGTCATCCGCGGATCACCGTTGGTTGGTTGGTGATGCCGTATTATCCAGGCCAGTTTAGAGTTGGATCAGTTTATGGAAATTGCCGAGGTCTAGAACACCCACTAACGGTGGCTCAGATCCAATTGTTTGATCGTGTGCAATGACTTATTGGTGTTGATGTTTTGATGTTTCGGCAATTTGGTACCGAGTGATCGCCCCTTCGAACGACGTGGCTTGCTTGATTGGTCTGCCCCGGAAAACGGCTGATCTGCTAATTTAGTCCATCCCTGGTGACATGCAGGAACATGATGTCACAGCGGTGTGCTGAGAGGAGAGTTGGATAGCTTCAGGGTATGGACCACGAGTAAAAAGGTTCGAGATACTGCTGAATGATGAGATCTGTACGGATACTCAATATTCAAGCTTAATGTGAACCAGCGGGTATGCGAGGCACAATTATGACAATATTCCGAGACGATGAGATCTATGCTTAATGTTAAAGCCGGAACCTTGGAAAAACAAACTGCGGATTAGTCAACGATGTTCCGGTTTGGATGTGAATATCCGTCAAAGACCTGTCGGGGGCTTATGCCCAGACTCTCAGGCCTCACTGGAGAAAAATCAGCGAAGACGAGATGTCTTTCGGTATCTATCCTATCTCTTTCTAAACGCAGCAAGCGTATCATGACGTTGGACATATTCTCATGGATCCAAGACCACGACAAAAGGTCTGTGAGAGCTGACGTATGCCATTGAATGTGTCGTGATACTTTGCACTCGGCCTTGGAGGCTTTGCCTTCTAGGCTCCCTTCTCCGCGGGCCCGAGTCGGTGTACACGCGTCACAACTGTATTGCCATCTGGGAGTTTGATGAGCGCAAGGCACAGTCATTACCTGACACAACAAGAAGGTCGTAAATATGAAGCTTGACTGATGGAGAGAATGAGTATGTATGGTCGCTACCGTATTGTTTACGAGCTTAGCTTGGGCTTAACCAACCACAATGGAGTTTGCGTAACTTGACCAGGTACTTTAGAATCCACCCCACAACAGCTCATACGCCACTACACAACCCGTCATACCCCGGTCTCGTACTTGAGCTGAGCCGCTGCATAGTGTCACAGCGACTCTCAGCCTATACTGGATAAGCTGTACGAGTGACGGGTTCCAAGCGAATCGGAGCTTCTGTGTCGTCACTGTCCATGTCACGTTCTCGACCCAATACCTCCTGCGACGTTTGTCCACCATCATAAGCCCGCTCCGCTCCGAACAGATCAAGCTCTCGAGGACATGTTCTCGAATACTCTAAAGAACAACGCACACGTCAGCAAGTGTTCCCAACCGATCCTCTTATAGGCTTAGCGGGGTACTCACCGTGATACGTACGCATTGCCTGGAGGAATGGGACCACCAGTATCAAGAGGCACAGCAGCTGACTAACTCCCTCAATGTCGCTCTCCGACTCCATCCCCTCCCACGCACCAAGTATATATATTCTCTCCGCCTGAATCCACCAGACTCCAAGACCAAACCACAGTACTCCATCAAAAAGAAGAACGCCCAATGCTTCCGAGTTAAATGCATAATACAAGGGCATAAATACCCATCGCCACCAATGTCGTTTCTGTTTATTCTTTAGTGTTCCCAGACCCAAAATCTTCATTCTGTTCATCCACCATATCGAGACTGCGGGCCACAATGACAAACACTGGATCGTATACCCCTGGATGAGCAGGACATAACTGGCGATCATCCACGAAAGGGGACTTCCTGACTTTTTCAGACCGATTGCACAACTCGCTTTGCGTTCGTCGTAATTATCCCATCCTCCAGCCCCGGTAATGAAGGTGCAGTACAACAGCAGCGCCGCTAGGATAAGCATAGCCAAAATTCGACATGCCATGCCTACACCCAAAGATGAAGGTAACAGAGCCTTTGAGCAAAAAGACCTGTCGTCAGGTAGGTGAACAGGCTTATTGCTCCATCCTCCATCTGTTTCAACGCGTATGGCGTAAAGCGTCAGTATGTGCACACCACTTGTGAGCCATGCAAGGTTAGTCGCCGTCATAAAATGATAGACTGATATCTCATCTCTGCGCAGCTGGATAATGGCTGTACACAATATGGCCATGCCAGTGACAAGTTGTGTATCGGCCAGTGTTATTACAAACGAGTAAAGACCACGCTTCAGCTGATTAATATGCGCTCTGATCCACCTTGACGTGACAAGAAGTTTAACAAAGGGATCAGAGACATTTCTTCGCACCCAGTCGTCAATTGGATTGACGGATTCTACGAAGCCAAGACGAGGTAATGGTCTCACACTTGCAGTCTCGATGAGCCTCAGCCCAGATCTGGCAATGGCAAGATACAGGCTTATACTGAGGATAGCCAGGCATGAGGCAATAATGAAAGCGCTAACAACCTGCTTGACTGTCAGTCTTGATTGGAATTTGCTGATATTTGCACTCACACCAATCCCCGCAATGTCTGGATCAGGATCAAATTCAGTCGCGCATTTTTCCCAAGATGAGTTCATTGTAACAACAAATGTCGAATGCCTGGAAAGGAGGATGGGAAAGAATGATGCCTTATAATTAGGGGCAAGATGGATTCTCGTATAGTTTGTCTCCGTACGATGAATAAGCCTCAATACCTTACGTATAGCACATCCCTGAATTTACAGGGGTCATTAAGATATATGCTTTGAAGGGATTGGGCTGTATGTCACCCCAAACGCGCTAAGCCAGCCACAATCGCGCTCTTGTCAGGATTCGCATCCTTCTACACGAGACAGCTCAAGTGGTTCTGAGTGTTGAATTGTACCACAGTACAGAGTCAGCAAGTTATTAAAACTCAAATCTTGTAATATTATGAAGTCAAGATACTAATCATAAGAAGGGGTTAATAGAAATGTCTTTTGAAATCATGAAGCTGTTGCAAGGCTGGGATTGGTAAGCTCAAACACTAACCCTAACCGGCCTATAGCGCCAAAAGCGGCTTGATTTAGAATAACCAACCCCATTCAGTTACCTAATAAAGTTTATTATTGCGAGTTACGATAACCATCCTGCCATCCCATGCCTCACAGTTTACCTTCCAACGCCAGTTATTATATAAACTTAAAGTAAATAAGTAAAGAAATTTTTAATAAGCCTGGCGAACTAGTTCTGCAAGCTTAAGGTAAATACTATTCCACTAAGAAGAAAAGTAACGACCCTATCAACAGCTGCGATAACCCCCAGAGACCAAGATAAACCTTCTCTTAATTCCCAGCCGCCTTGGTCGTAGTGACAAACGCCGAAGACGCAATCTCAGTCGCAGGATCTTCTTCAGAGACCATGCGCCAGTTACAAGGAATCTCCCTCCAGGTCGTCTTGTAGCAAGTACTAGCGCAGCCATACGCACTCTCCGAATCCTGAACCATGCAGCGCTTTCCCTGGCCAGAGAACCTGAAATGCGCACGTCTGTTGTCCCAGTCCACGCAGAACTCAACCATCGCAGGAACAGAGGTCCCCCTACAGCCCGTGTTGGCGTTGACTTTGTAGGTGCCGTAGTCGGTGTAGAAAAACCCATCAGAGCTACTGCAGGTCCAGCCACCACAGCTGGTGAAAACCTCCATGCGGTCTGCGGATGCGGTAAGGGCCAGTGAGGCAAGGATGGCAGTGATGTCGAAACGCATGTTGATGATGAGGTTTGGAAATAGATAAAGAAGGGCAGTAGAATTATCTGATATGCACCTCAGAGTTGAGTTGGCAGAGAGTTAAAGTACTGCGAGACTTACTGGGTGTTTCGAACGACTCAGGAGAGGTGGAGGTAGAAGTTGAGATGAGGAAGATGTTGCTGAAATGGATTTTTTGGGATCAGGACGAGACAGCGAGCAATATTTATACCTCAAGAATCTTATAGGGCTGCCTTCTCTTTTCGCAAATGTCTCTCAACAAAATGGGCCCCATAGTAAGCATGCCCAGACAACATCCCTCTTGCAAGAGTATACAGCGGTGTAAGCGACCGTTGTCTCCATAAACCAGTCTCGACCGAGGTCTAGTATTATCCTATTGCTATTACGAGCTCCCATGCTACTATAGCATGACGATATCCTTGCCCTTGTAGCATTGAAGGATTTAACGACTGCCGTGAGGCTACATCCACATCTTGGATCTGTTCTAAAAAGAAGCTTATAGTAAGCGCGAAAACGACCTGCCGAAAACAGGATGCGGCCCGACAATACGATACCCACTTATTACGATATGCTTAACTAGATCAGTATCTATTCTTCGACTTGTAGGGCCTAGATGTGACCCTGCATTCTGAGGTTAAATCCCTACTGCCTTTAGTGTTTACGCCAAGATCAAGGAGCCCCCTGTCACGTATATGTGGACTAATCCAGCCTTATCCGAAAGTCTGACAGGTCAAGGGTTCAAAGGCATGCTGTTATCTTATTGGTTGCATCGCTGTTCTGGCATGAGGGTCTAGTCATTGAAATGTTGTTAAGACTTTCCTGCCTATTGAGCTTTAGGCTAATCTGCCTGGATAAATATTGAAACAAAAGTTATTGACAAGCCTTTCAATGAGTGTTAAGAGAGAAATCTAGGTGAAAAGTCAGGCATGCTTCTCATCCAAAGTTCCATTCGCTGTACCAGCAAATTTGCAATGGGAATCTTATCGCATGACCGCGTCTAGTTCAGAAGTCTTGTTCTGTCCTGTGCGACCCCAGAAGCTGTTCACTATCACGTTACCTCAAAGCTAGAATAAAAGAACAATAGAAAGTGATTCAAGCTACTAGAACGGGAACAGTGGGTACGAGAACTCACGTGTTTAGGCTACGTGGACGGCGACCAGAACCTGAACATCGAATAGAGCGATCGAAGCAAGTCGTATAAACATATCGATAGGAGAAAGCACGGCAGTTACTTAAGATTATATTAATATCCATACTTATTTTGACCTTCATTGTGAGTTTATGAAGCAAAGCTCTTTTTATGAACCTTGCATCAAGCAGCCAACTTAGTCTTGTCGCACTCGGAATTTCTCGATGTTTTTAGCTTTCAAAACTAGTCACTCAACTGAAGTGACTTCACTTATCAAGAAGCACGGTGTCACAGATGCACTATTTATCATGAATCTCGGGCATTTCACCAACACGCATCTGACAGAGGTTGGTGATCAAGGCTTCACCGCTATGAGCACCGGCGTTCGGAAGATCGCCTCTGGTTTGAAAGACCCTATTGGATTAACTTCATCCGAGTACCGTATCCTTGCATTCTGGTCCAGCCATCTTGGAAATGCACAAGTACCTTTTCTCGCGGAGCATGCGCATACCATCTACGAGGCACGAGGAAAAATGGGCCCGTACTCCAAACATGATTTGGAGTTTATTCGTTGGGTTGTTGGTGCTATGAAGCGTGAGGTTGCCACGACAGACAGAATGTGGGCTGAGGTCTGCACAGAGCACGGAGATATCCTGGATGTGGAGTTTGAGATGCGTACCGAGAAAGGAAAGGAGCGTCTCTTAACTGGACGTGAGAAGCCCCAGGGAGAGGGCACATCTGGGGAAGAAAGGATCACAGCTTGTATGAATGTGCCTAATCTCCTTTTTATCAAGGATCAAGACATTGATAAGATCACGGACCCAAAGATGATTAGCACGTTGGCCGGAGTAGAAATGGCCATCTCTCGCATTAACGTGTATAGGGAAAGATTAGAGGGAGATAGAACTCGTGTTGTAAATGATATTAAGACACTTTTTCAGAAGTGTGATTTTGCTAAAAGTAGGCTCAATACGTTGAACGAGAAACGTAAGTTTTTGAAGAGGCAGAAGCAGTAGTTGGAACGGTTCGGGCACAGGGGCACATGAAGGCTGAGGGGAGCTTTTGCTTGGTAGATTGATCTTCTCGGCTGGACTGACAGAAATGTCTCATCATTTGGGACGCCTTGGACGAGGGTTGGTTGGCATGGCGCAGTTCTCTAACATAGCAAGTCTTTAAGGGTTGTGGGCTGGTCCTAGAGCTCAAGTAGCTGAATAAGATCTGTTTGAGAAACATAAATGCTGGCTCCTCGTTAGCAGATAAGGGAGAGAAACCTTTAATATATTCGTCTATAGTATGCTCAGTGATCAATTCCGTTCTGATTGCTTGTATGATGCTTGGTGAAGTCATATTCGATACTGGACACTTTCTACGTAGACGTCAGTCAGATGTCGCTGGAATACCCTTTAATCCAGATCAACAAAACTTACCAAAAGAAAAGCCTTTATGTCATTCTTATCTTTTTGCAGATCTTTCAAGATACCAAAGAATTTATCAGTTTCCAGAACTGTGCGAGGATCAGACGTCGCCACGCGATTGAGATTCTTGATCGATCTCGGATCCACGTATTTGACAAAGATATCCCGCCTGACCTCGGCATACTTGTCGAGGATATCCTTGTCCGCTAGCCCGTGGTAGTATCCGATGAAGCAATCCGCTAGACCACCGACGTCCAGGACGGCACTCATACAGCCATATCCCCCCATTGGGTTGCAGACATGCGCTGCATCGCCTGCAAGGATGATACGGCCGACCTTGAAGGTTTCGGCACAACGGTTGTGAATGTTGTACAGATTGGTTTGTTCGATTCGGTACTGGTCAGGTTCGGGATGCCCTGGGAGCATGGCTTTCATGTGTGCAGGTCGCCGGGCCAGGTACTCCTCGTCTGTCAAGCCAATGACTGGGTCTCCGTAAGTGACGCGCCATAGACCTCCTTTTCCTCGACGGGCGATAAGACCCCAGTGATCATTATCGACCATGTAATTTCCGCCATCCCAATTATGCTTCTGGAAGCCGTCGTAGTAGACCTATTGTTCATCAGCACTGGGAACATCACAGCAACAGAGAAACGAACGTTCTGAACAACAAATCGGTATGGCAATGTCTGACCAGGCCAGTCTCTTCCGAACAATGAGCGCCGCACAGCACTAGACGCTCCATCGCACCCAACGACGTAGTCAGCAGTGAGTCTCGCTCTCTCAATCCTCCCTTCGCCTTTGATGTTGACATCAACATACGCCGACTTGTCATCCTGGCCGACACTCGTGACTTCGTGATTGAACTTGACGTCGATCAACCCCTCTCCTTTCTCAAGGCAATGTTGGTAAAGAATCTGTATAATTTCACCAAGAGGCAAAATGGTCATGCGATCGGGATCATCCTCAACGAGTGAAAGATCCAGACTTATAAGCTTCTCGTGATCTGATACGCGTCGCCAGCAAATGCTAGGGAATTTGGCAATACTGGCTTCACGAATATCCTCCAGAATGCCTGCGCGGCGGAAGACACGGGTAGCTGGTACTCCATACTGTGTCGCTCGGAGGCGTGTGTCAAGGTGCGGCCATGACTCCAGGACTACCGAGGGAATGTTTTTCTGGGCAAGAAGAAGAGCCAGTAATAGCCCCGAGGGACCTGCACCGACGATGATGATCTGTCTGATGTCAGCAAAGGTTTCGGGGGACACGTAGATAATACTCTGCCTTTTGGAAAGGGCGACCTGAAAAATATGAGTCCATGATAATAAACGGCTTAGGTTGAGATCTCTGAGGATACAATGAAGCTGAGTTTTGCTATCGACTTTGGTATTTAATTATAATTGCAGCAAGAGAGTGATCAAGAATTATATATGTCGTCAATGGCCCTAAGTCTCCGCACCAACCTTGTTGGCGATCCCGTCCCCAACGCGGGGTTACAGCACCAGATCTCACATCATCGGCATCTGTAACCGGTAATAACAAGGGAGCAGCCCGCTAACTTGAAATGGATAAGACTTGGCCATTATCACACAAAGTTCTACCGTAAATGTTGGTCAGAATAGTATGCGTCATGTTCATAATTAATAGTATCTCTATATGAACCCGATTTTGACTTTCGGCAGTAGTTGCCTCGAACAGAATAAACCATGCTTCCAGGTACTCCTAACTTAAAACTCCGAACCAAAGGGCAAGTAAGCGGGCGCATTAACGCCATCGCAAGAGTAGCGCACAATGTACGGACTGGCAGTAACATCGTTGCCGACGAGAATCTGTCCACTAGGAGCTGTGACCGTGAAGGTGAAGCCACCGCCGTACTGAGCTTGACCATAAACGAACCGGATGGGAATGTATTGACCAGCAGGGAGATCAACCTCAAAGTGGGCACTGCCAGCGATATGATCAGGCTGGTTGTACAGAGCCTTAGCATCAGCATTGCCAGCGCTCCAACCACCGTACGCATATTGGCCAACCCAGAGGTACACGGCGTCGTTGGAGTAGGGAATGTCGAACTTGTAGGTACCAGCGTCGCAACTGTAGAGATAACCGTGGTGGTTCAGGGCGAAGTAGTCAAGGGGAAAGCTTTGTGGAGAGCCGTAAATTGGGCCTGACGCGGCGTTGTTGCTGGGCTGGAAAAGGCCACCGATCTGACGGGTTGTGCCGACGTAAAGGGGATCGGCCTGCTTGAAGGATTGGGGAACGAAGCTAGAGTAGGTCGTGTCGGTGTTTTGAGCTGGGTTGCTGAAGTATGCCCAGTCAAAGCCGAGGTTGTTGCAGGCGGAGGGAGTAGGACATTGCGCTGCGCCGGTTGTTGTTGTTGCTTCCTCGGTGGTTGTGGTTGGGGCCTCTGAGGTAGTGTCAACAGCGGCAGTAGTCGAGACTTCGGTGGTGGTATCGGCAGCGGTAGTCGTCGTTGCGATCTCAGTGGTTGATTCTTCAGTTGTCAGCTCAGCTGTAGAAGTAGCGCCGGATGCAGAGATGGTGGTGGTCAGGTTAATCGACGTAGACAGTTCGGTCGTTGCGGAGGTGGCTTGAGAAGTGACTGGCTTGCAGGGTCCGGCAGAAACACCGACGCTGAGACAAGCCAGCACGCTAATGAGTGTCTTTGAGTTCATCATGGCGTTGAACAAAACTTTAACGAGAGACTAGAAACCCGTAAACGAGTGGGTGGGTAAGACAATGACAGAACTCCAACAGCCATCATGGCGGGAGCGTTGATAAATACCATCCACTGGCAGCAAATTCTGAAGAAGCCATCTGTGACAGCTGGCTGACTAGACCTGTTCTGGCGTGGTTACTGTCTCGCTTTGTGGCCTAATTTTACTGACCGTGCTGCGATTGGTGAGCCCCTGCATCAAAATCGATAGTTCAGCCGCTAATGTACGCTATTGAATTAGAGCCCCGGAGCGGCTGAAAGGGACCAGGATAAAGAGATGGCAATGCGCGGCCAGTTATGACATCGGTTTTTAATAAGGAGTCGGATCGCCTCATGTTTGTTATTTCCTGGGTAAGCATCTTGCGAGCCCGAAACCGCCTCGAAGACCATGCTTGCTTCAACGAGGGTATTATTGAGCACCTCAAGGTTGCGATTCATCGTCTCCGGATACAAGTAGACGGCGACGGGTATCAAAGGACAACGAAATTCCACAGCTAGTGATTGGCCGAGGAGATCGAGTTCACAGCACCTCGCAACCTAATAGGCGCAACTTAGTAATGACAGGACAAAACTTGGCTAGCACTCGAAGTAATGCATGTAATTGAGTAGAATGGTTTCTAATGTTATTGGCTACGGGAAGATCTCCAACAGTACTGAAATGCGGCTCTATGATAGACCAATGTTTCCAGGCGAAGGTTCAGCTAGGCATATACATCGAAGAGAACTGCCTGCTCTGGCTTGATGGCCCCTGAGCGATTGAGTGGAATACTCTTAGGCACGTGCGGTGTGACCCAGGGCCGTATCGGTGCCATTCTTCTCACCTACTATTTCTAGAATCAGCACCAGCTCATAATAGCAGGAGGTAAGCAGGTTGGAAAATAAGAGACTTACCATTGAGCGCAACAAGGAACCGACTGACGCAATTATAACAGCTGATAGTGGCAATGATCTCGACGATCTCCCTTTCGTTGAAGTACCCTCTCAACTCCCCAAAAACACCATCCCCCACCTTCAAACTGCGCGTCATATCGTCCGTAACCCTAAGAACCACCAGTTCCCTATCCCCCAAGCCGGCTTGCTGCATGTCATCTTTGCTCAAACTCGCCAGATCCTTCTCTCTTATGAGATCGAGTGCCCTAGCTGACACGTCGGCCTTCAAAGCAAGAGGGGCATGGTCGTCCCACTCGTACCAAGCGTCGTTACACACGGCAACCCGGCAGATAATGAGCTCGCGAAGACCGGCGTCGATGGTTGTCTTGGTTCGGATAGCGCCCAAGAATGTGTTCCATCCGTCGGCTATGGGGGGCGAGTGCAGGAGTGCTCTGTCGAGGGGTTGTAGCGGTGCTGGGGCTCGACGGTTACGGATGCGGTCGACAATGGTCAGGTCGGTGGAATCCAGGTTCTGGAGGGATTCATCGCTGATATATGGGAGACGCATCTTGTGAGTGTGGGGTAAGAATAAGTTTGAAGTCGTTGGATAGTGTTGGTAAAAGTACAACTTAAAGCACCTTTCCGAGTGATGGTGGAGAACCTAAATCTTGAAGATTGAGTAATGGCGACTGCGTAAGATTCAATGTGGTTATTACTAAATTCTTGGTTCTCTGAGGAAGAACGCCGTATATCTTAATTGCTCTCAAAGCTGTGCGGATCCTTGTCGTCATCCCTAATTTATTTCAGCTCAATGACAGAGAGTAGTCACTAAACTGTCCCATCTTTGCTTTTACGGCTTACTTGTAATGTTGAACAGCATCAGTCTGACCCGTCAGTAAGCGATTACTCTGTCTGTGGTTGAAATGACTTGCCATGACTATTGCATATTATGAGGATTATGCTTATTGTAAGCAGCTGCTATGGGGTATGGTGAGGTATGACATTAAGCTTTGGAGCCAAGAAATCGACCGTGTGTTGTATGATCATATGGGCAGAAGTCGAAAGCTCGCTTTGTAAGAACAAGTAATTGGGTCAAGGTTAACATTGTTAATAGGTTGGATTATATTTGTATACACAGAGCCTTTGCAGTCACCTAATGAGAAGACGAGAACTTGTTGCTGTAGCTACATATTTTCTCATTCGCTCCTGCCTATTGATTGTATTACAGGTTTCAATTTTCGGATAATTCATTCTCTTCAGAGATGGAAACAATGGATGTCAAACGCGAATCTCCGGCACAGCTTTGGCGTCACCAGAGTCCAAAATCGACTCCGATGTACAAATTTCTCCAGCACGTTAACGCTACCCATAATCTGGACCTTGATAACTACCTGGGACTTCATCGGTGGTCCATAGAAAACATCCCACAATTCTGGGAAGAGGTTTGGCGCTTTTGTAAGATCAAGGCTTCTAAACAATATGATCAAGTACGGGTACCTCTCTATACATGGCGTTGCATTTCAGTGTCTTCTGTTACCTCCCTTTCTTATTTCAGCCAATATCAGCCATTTGTTACTACGGCAAACTAAACGTAAGGCTAACTGTCCTTCTAGGTGTTACCAAAAGATGCCCCAATGTTTCCCCGCCCAGACTTCTTTTCTGGTGCTAAACTTAATTTCGCAGAGAATTTGTTGTTCCCAGATGGAATTCTCGAGTCTGATACTGCTTGTATCACTGTAACTGAAGACGGCAATTCGGAGACCACCAGTTGGGGCGAACTCCGTGAGTCTGTTCGACAATGCTCCAATGCACTGCGAGCCTCAGGTGTAAGGCCTGGAGATGTAATCGCAGGATTCATCTCCAACCATGTCGAAGCTTTGGTTTCAATGCTTGCAGCCGCCACTATTGGTGCGGTCTGGACTGCCATCAGTCCAGAGAACGGCGTTGCTGCAGCTTTAGACCGCTTTGAGCAGGTTGGACCCACGGTGTTGTTCGTTGACGACGGCATGGTCTACAATGAGAAAAGGTGGTTGAGCTTAGAGAAGGTATTGGGGATTGTCGACAGGTTGAGATCAAAGGGTCTGAAGCTCGTCATCACCATTCAGAAGATTCATGAAGACGGAGTGATGGAGGGCATTAAGCTCACGGGCGTTGAGACAAGAGAATATAGCAACTTCTTGGAGAGGTATGCGGTCCAAAATTTCTCTATTCCCTTCTAGTACTGATATTTCTACCAGCTCACCAGATACACCTATACGCTTCGAGCAGCTACCGTCATCTCACCCTCTCTATATTCTCTTCTCCAGTGGCACGACAGGCCTTCCCAAGGCCATTGTTCACAGTGCACTGGGAACACTGATCCAAAATAAGAAGTCTCACTTACTCCACTGCTCCATGGGCCCAATATCGAGGATCCTGTACTATACAACGACATCATGGATGATGTGGCACTGGAGCGTTGCTGCATTAGCATGTGGCTCAAGTCTAGTGCTCTACACCGGCTCGCCCTTTCGACCCCACGGCTATCTTTCGATCCCAAAGCTCCTCCAGAAGTTTCAAGTTACGCATTTTGGAACCTCTGCTGCCTACTTGATGACACTAGAGGCCAATGATGTCCGCACCAATCAGGATGTTTGCCTACCTCATCTAGAGGCTATTTACTCAACAGCCTCTCCTCTGCCATCCTCGACCTTCTCATTCATCTACAACACCTTCCCTCAACACATCAACCTGGGATCTATTTCAGGCGGTACAGATATCATCTCCAATTTTGGGGAACCTTGTCCTCTTCTTCCTGTCCACGCAGGAGAGATTCAGTGCATCGGCCTTGGTCTGGCCGTTAGCGTTGCCGACAGTTCGACTGGCAGGCTCCTACAGGACCAAGATGGAGAACTCGTTTGTCTCAAGCCGTTCCCCAGCCAGCCTCTAACCTTTTGGGGCTCGAATGGCGAGGCCAAGTACCGCAGTGCCTACTTTGAACGCTTTGATGGTATATGGCACCATGGAGATTTTGCAAGGATCAATTCCAGCACAGGCGGTCTCATGGTTCTGGGCCGCAGCGACGGTGTTCTCAATCCCTCTGGTGTCCGCTTCGGAAGTGCAGAGATTTATTCTCTACTTAGTCGATTCTTCGCCGCTGAGATTGATGAAGCGCTCTGCGTCGGTAGGGTGAAGGATGGCATTCCAAACGAAGTTGTTTGTGTCTTTGTCGTCATGCGCCAAGGACACAAGTTTGGGAATGATCTCAGGGAGAGGATCAAGAGTTGCATCCGAAAGGAACTGAGTGCCCGACATGTACCAGGGGTCATCGAGGAGTGTAAGGCAGGAATACCCAAGACAAATAATGGTAAAAAGTAAGTCTTTGACTCTGGTCCCGGGCTCAAATTCATGGGTAGCACGATAACTAACATGTTTCGCAGGATTGAGATTGCCGTCAAGCGCATCATATCAGGAACTGATGTCGGTTCTAATGCGAGCGTGGCTAACCCTGAAGCGCTGGAGTGGTTCCGGGATTGGGCTGCTAAGAACTAGTGGAACCGCGATGAGCTGCTTTCAAGCCGAGCGGGGGATAAGATGGCGGCTGGGTCAACAGAAATGGAGAATATGAAGTGGGAATGTCATAGAATTGGGACGATAGTGCAGCTTGTTACGTGTCGATGAATTGGAATGATACAGTTACAAACCCAAGTGTAGCAAGATTGGTCAAAAGTCTTAATATGCCATGTCGATACAAGTCTGTGAGTTTAAAATATAAACATGGCTCCACGGTGTCATGTATTAGCACATAATTGGGGGAAAAAGCTCAATCTCCATGTTATGGATCTTTGACGCTGTTGTGAGTATGCTGGGGAGTATACCGAAAGCCCTAGCAAGCCAACGCTTCATGCTGGCGAGCAGTCTGCCATATCTTGAATGCTCTCCAACAGCAGGTCAAACCTTAGCATGTCGAATATAAGTAGCTATCTGTACTACGTACGCTCCTGTCTTTGCTGAAAGTGGGCGGTTGATGTGGACGACAGCTCACGAGTCGCACTGCCAGCCCCTCCCACGATTGGGCCCCGTATTTCCAGGCAGAGATTTGCATACATAACCATAACCCGTCAGCTTTTTGGCAAAATTTGGCTCATAAAGCACATAACACAGAAATGCCTGGATCGACGATTATCCCTGCAGCAAAAAAAAGGTAAAAAAATATCTGCCGCACGGCACGGCACGGCGCGCAAGGCAGTCTCATCATACGTAATCCGCTATTTGACTCTGTAATTTAATAAAGCCTCGTTCCGACTCGCGCGTTACGATTCGTGCGTTAATTTAAAGTTCGTCATAGGTTTACGGCATTGAGTTTCGAAACCAATTGATTATTATCCTGCATGCATAATGTAATGTGATGCTCTCGATGATTACCGTAATCGTAAGCACAGTCTTTTCACCTTGTCCAGTCCACGTCCAGGCAGGTATGCTATGGCGTACGCATCTTGAGACCCTTTGCGTGTCTCAGCGACGACTGGAAATAGTATATCACTGGTTCCCTTCATCAAATCAGCTGTTTGCTTAATCCGCGCGCCTAAATTCTTATCACGGCTCAGACAGTCCAATCATCAAAAGCCAGTTGACCATATTACTAGACAACTATGACGGAAAGGTCGAAAGACAAGGCATTGGCCATTTTCACCGTCGGCATCGCGTAAGTAGGAATCAGATTTGCTGGCAATGATCAGGACTCTATCCCATGGGTCTTTTCTCACAACGTCCCCTTAGGTGCGCTGTATTCTTCGTCGACAATGCCAGCCTCGGCATGGCAAACATCGCGCTGCCTGAGATCAAGAAAAGTCTCGATTTCAACGATGGTAGTTTACAATGGGTTCTCACCGCTTATTCCATCATGGTGAGTACTCCCAATTCCCAAACACCCGGGCGCCAGTTTCTAAACACGCTTCTTTGCCTCGGATGTCGCTCATATTTTTCCATAGTACGGCGGGTTTCTCATGGCTGGAGGCCGACTTTGCGACGTGTTCCAGCAAAGGACAGTGCTTGTTGCTGCAATGACCCTCTTCAATGCTTCTACTCTCATATGCGCCCTCGCCAAAAACCAGGTTGCCCTGATTATTGGTCGGGGCCTCCAAGGTACGCTCTTGTTCTTGTTATCAATATGGCTACGACCTCGTGTTGCTGTCTTGTCATACTGATGAATCTGTCCAGGCTTCGCAGCCGCTGCAACAATACCTGCAGCGCAGTCACTTGTGTCCTTATCCTTCGAGGACCCACAGGCCCGTATTAAAGCCTTCGGCGTATGGGGCGCCTCCGGCTCACTGGGTTTCGTGTAAGTAGTCCAACATGTGAAAACGCTACGGAATCGATCTAATCTGACGTCTCAACAGATTTGGCCCCATCATTGGCGGGTTATGCTCTTCGCGTCTTACATGGAAGTGGGTAAGTTTACTGTTCCTCAAGGGTAGATTTGTCTTACCCAAAGTATCGTGCTGACAAACCCGGACTAGATATTCTGGCTGGTCCTTGTCGTCGAAGGTGTCCTCGAAGTAGCCGCCGTGGCCAACTTTATCCTCCAAGGCTCTCCCGATACCTCGAATAATACAAACAGCGATAAAAACGAACTCTCGAAACTACATATACGCCTCGACGTCTTGGGTATCACTTTCTCGGTGGCTGGGCTCGCCTTGCTGGTTTATTCCTTGACGACAGGCAATATCGATGGTTGGGGTACAGCAAACGTGCTATCCACGCTGATCGTTGGCGTCGTTTGTCTGGCAGTTTTTGTCTATGTCGAACTCAAGGTCGCGTCAGACCCGATCCTGCCTCGATACATATGGGCAGACAGAACTCGAACACTGGGTTGCATCGGGGCGACGCTTGTGTTTGCCATTTGGCAGGGCAGTAACTATCTCCTGACGTTACAGCTTCAAGGTAAGCCGGTAAAGCTGTGGTTGCAAAGAATGATGCTGACTAGGCTCAACTAGGCTTTGGTTTTTCAGCGCTTTCCACTTCACTCCGATTCCTGCCACTGGGAATTACTGCCATAGTCGTCAATGCAATTATCCCGTCTCTGCTTAAGCCTGTCGGGCCACGGAACCTGCTACTTGCAAGTTGGCTGATTGCACTTGCAGGAATGGTATTGCTGTCTTGCATGGAATCAGGCGACGATTACTGGCGATTCTGTCTTCCTGGAATGATACTGTATATCTCTGGAATTGGTACCGTCTATTTTGTCGGTAATGTGACGGTGGTTGCCACGGCATCCAAGGATACTCAGGGTACCGTTGCTGGTGTTTATAACGTAAGTTTCCGTCTTGTCATCCCCAAGGACCGCAGTTTGTCTTTCCAGTAATACGTCCTTTCTAACTCCAATGAATAGATGTTCTTGAACGTGGGTGGTGCTGTGCTAGGTGTTGCTTTGCTTACGCTGGTGTCTGACACCGTGACATCGAACAAGGGCGGCGAGACCAGCAGCAGTGCACGCTTGGATGGCTACAAGGCTGGTTATTATACTTGCATCGGGATGTCAGCCCTGGGTTTTGTCATGTCATTTCCCTTCAAAGGCAAGGAAGATACCCAGGCTCATCAAGCCCAGGACAGCGCCGAAGACTCTAGGAGCACTTGAGCCTGGGACATGGCTCTGTTGTTCAGCTTATGAGCTCCACAGTCCTACCTGCTCCGTCATGAGTCACTTATATGAGAGCCGAGACATCGCCGCCGCCTCTAGTCTGCGCCTGGCCTTTATTCAACACAACGACTAAGCGAACCCGACTTACTCGCTTGTCACTTATTAGTATGTAGAAATCGGCACTGTCCTGCTATTCTCTTGTCTCAACGGACTGAGGTGCAGCAAGCCATATGAGTGTAACGAGACTGCGAACTCTTGTACTAAAAAAGAAGAAGTAGTTCCATTTGTAGCTTTATGCAGTTTGACTGATTGAAATTGAATAAACTCATTTCTTACATTCCTTCAAGCGAGTCAATTGTAACTCAAATGCATGACCGTTTGGTAGTCATGTTGGCAAAGCCATCACAACTGGCATAATTAGGAAATGCTTCGATAGATTCAACGGACAGAGTGAGAACTACATGGGAAAATCTCGTTGCTAATTCATCCTTGCGGTATGTTTGTCTCTGTGCTATGCTACTCGAAAAGAATATGTAGTGTCATACAGTCAGTGTCATTAACAAATGCTTACGATCTAGGTCATTCGCCTGTGTTGCTTACCATGGGCTTGTCCCGTGTGAAGTGATTATGTGGGGTTCTGCAAGTAATATCATGTCAATCAACCATCCAAAAAGATGTCTCTAAGCTCGTAGTAACAGTTTTAAATTGGAGTTCATGTTTTAGCTTATGTTTAGCTACTGGAACTACGTCTTACTGTAATATGATGACACAAATACACGAATAAGCATGAATAAAATTACGAGGCTAGTTGTAATGGCTACAATCAGTGTCTGCAACAGCTTACCTGTTTCATTTATATTATTCTTAACTAATAAGCACGGAACATTAAACATACCATTATTGGCTGTCGCATCCTACATCAGCATACGACCCTTTCTCATGGCTTACTTCATAGTAATGATTCTTGTCGAGATCTGGTGTACGGGCCATCAAGATCCACCCGTCAGCTTTATGCAATCTTCGCTATACTTACACCTCGCATGACGTGGCTATAGCAATCAGATGTGGGGGCGTACTCACCACGACGCCAGACTCGTTTTGGATTTCGCCTGGATGAACAAGTTACATACGAAGGCATTCCGGGACATCTATAGATATACTCTCGAGATTCCCTCCAGATGTGCAAGAATCGCTATCCAACATTCTATAATCTTTCATCGACGTTACCAAATTACAAACCTTTGATTTTTCCAAAAATGACTGTCGCCCAGATCCAAGCAGCCAAGGCGTCCGCGTCCGCTCTCAACACTACTCCTTTGAGCAACGGAGACGGATTTACCAAGCCTCTCATGCCCCTTGGCCTTTGGGACAAGCACAAACAGTCCGAGATCACTCCACTTATAGGCACTGTCTTTGACGAGGTCGACTTGGCCGAGGTGCTGCGGTCTCCTGATTGCGATGCCAAAATCGGAGATCTTGCTGTCCTCATCTCTCGCCGTGGCCTCTGTGTCTTCCCCAAGCAGACGGAGCTCAGCGTCGCCGATCAGAAGCTCCTGTGTCGAAAGTTGGGTCAGCTAACCACACGTCCCTATACGTCTGATCTTTGGATCCATCCCGTGAACCAAACAAGGCTGCCTGATGGAACTTTGGATGGGGAGGTCATGTCACCTTCTCGTGATCCTAAGAAGAAGCTCTATACCAAGGTTAGTACACGCATGTTTTCTTGTAGTTTCTGGGTCTGTTGACCGCATGGTCGTTGGTATGAATTATCCAACTCTCTTACCATGGATTTCCCAACACGTATCCTGTTATGTCTTCTGCGTAGGAATAGTTGCTAACGCCCTAATCACTAACTAGGAAGGTGGATATGCCGCGGAAACTGCAAAAAACCAAAGTCGAGCAGACGGCTGGCATACAGATGGCTCCTTTGAGAATGTGCCTGCTGACTACACTCTGCTGCATATGAAACTATGCCCTGGCACAGGCGGAGACACTCTGTTTGCCTCTGCATATGAGGCATACGATCTTCTGTCTGCCCCAATGCAACGATTTCTCGAGGGACTTAATGCTACCTTCATGCCTCCTCACCACTCTCCTGAACTTGTCAAAGATCGCTTGTGGCCAGGCTCTAGAGGTGCCCCTGAAAACGTTGGCCCCGAGCTTCGCGCCACTCACCCGTGCATCAGGACTAACCCCGTCACCGGATGGAAGTGCCTCTACGCTTTCGGGCATCACCTTGAGAGGATCGAGGGACTTGGAAACGTTGAGAATAACATGATGTTGGAGTTTCTACAGAGGCTGATCACGGAGAATCACCAAATCCAAGCCCGCGTCAAATGGAGCAAGGACGACCTCGTGATTTGGGACAATCGAGCTGTGTACCACGTAAGTCGTTCAAGTATTGCTATTGCCTCGGGAATGAAGCTTTGTACTAACTGTTATGGCTTTTGACAGTGCGCTACTTATGATTACGGTGGTACCGGTTTGCGCAGAGCCGACAGAGTCTGTGGCTGTGGTGAGGTCCCCTATCTCGACCCTCGATCCTCTGGAAGGCGTCACGCTCTGGGTATTTGAGACATGCCAGCTTCTAGCAGCCATGCAAGATGAATATATAATATTGTGGACTCCTGTCAGACATCAATCCTGTTTCGCGTATCGATATAACGGCCCATTCCTTTCATCGGTAGAGAAATGCTTGGTACTTCATAGACCAGTTTATGACCTGAAATATACAGCTTTTAAAACCATCAAATTTTGCGGTTACATACATGGAGTTTCTTGAAGATGTGGTGGCCTCTCCATAGATACAATGTCAGCCAGTTTTTAGTATAGAATGCCACAATTAATTATTAGAAAAACACTATCAAGGTGCAGGTAAGTAGCTCGACCATGTTGTCCTAATTCACCTACAACCCTGCATCTGACACTTTAGCAAGAACCCTCCTGGTTAGCTGCGCCTCTGTTCAAGAGATGAAGTTTAAGATCTTGTTGTTCTCGCTCGCTCTATCGTGCGCGCCTCACAGAACTCAAAGGATATGCTCTTTTGAAGTCATTCACGCGCATGTGATAAATGGCTGGTTCTATTCCTGTGGCTTCCAGTCCCCCAATGATAGGTTATCATTACATAACTACATAGTGAAACTTTTGAAGTGCGAAACTTAACACATCGTAATTTAAGTCAACTGCTATATAACCTATAAAGGGAATACACATAGCCTTTGGCAGATGGACGTCCCTCAGTGTCTCAATCCGTGACCGCTATCCCTTAGATATGATCTGATACTGTTAAGACCTTATATTTTATCTACTCCTTGCTGAGTTTTCATAATGCATTACATACTCCTACCTCTTGTGTCCTGTGTAGAGAAGAAAGAAAACGGTAAGGAACGAACTCTATCACATTCTATCTATGAACTGTCTTTTTCAGTATCATCGGTGCTAAAAGATCTTATTCACTCTGTCCGCCATTGCTACTCTCTGATGAAATGCTTACTCCAAGCCGCAATGACTGGAATGTTTCGGCAATTTCATCTAGTTCAGGTTCCAAATAGGGGACAAAAGGGAAGATTCCGATTGAGTGTCCTATATCATAGATAGAGACAAGTTTGTGTATCAAGCGGTCTGCTTGACCACATAGCTCGTTCCGTTGGTATTCTAATGTCGTCAATGCTGATTCCATTCCGCCATCTTGAGGACCCTAGAAGAGCTGCATTAGTCAAAAGTCATAGCATTAGCCAAAGATAGAAACCCAAACCACGGTCAGATTTACAGAACTGCCCTTTACTTACTTTTAAAAAGGTAGATGGGAGTATTGCTTCATTACTTCCATCTCGTGAATTTGAGGATTCAGCAGTCCCTATCTGTAATTGCTCCCACGTTGGCGGTAGCCCTGCCTCAAGCTCATCGAGGACCATTGTATGATCGATAGGAATATCCAAGGTCTGGGTCAATCAATATCCGATGCAAAGGCTCAAAGGGTGAAAATACTAACAGATTGAGGGCCCGATGTGCCTGCTAATGACGTTTGTGTTTGACACAGAGTACTACTCTCGGAATTCAATCGAAGAGAATTAAGTTGCGAAATATCTCTCGTCATCTTGGATATTTGCTATTAGAGAAAAGTCAGAAAAGACTCCACATTGCATTTTGTCGCTATCCCTATATTTAGTGTGACAAACCTGAGTGTTGCTCGAATTCTGCCGTCTACTCTTTGACTTCTCGCCTGTAATTCATCAGCTGTGGATTATGTGTAAAAGAACCTGACTTGCTTACGAAACCTTCGCTGGGCTATGTGGTTTTGTTCTCTTCGGCGTTCTTTTAAGTCTACCTCTGCTCTTGAGTGGCCTTGCGGTGAGCCCATAATCGTTTCCATAGAGCTCAGTACTTAAGACGTTTCTAAGGGTTCAGAGGATTCATTCTCGAAGCAACACATCCTGAAGGCTGCTCAATTTATATAAAATTTTGGCGTGAGTACGGATGGCATAATCGGCATCTCTTGCACTGAAAGTCCGACCCGAGTCAGCGGTGTATGATGAGAAGCTGTAACCGCATATTGTATGTCCACCAGTAAAAGTTTAAAAAGTTCCTTGAGGTATGAGGCTGTTGATTAACCATTGGTTCGTTGATCATGGAACCTTTTTAAACCAGTCAAACCCCTTGTATTACCCTCGGACCCAAAGTCGGTCCGGCCCGAGCCTACCTCGTTCTGTTAGTCTCCAACACTTGCTGAGATTATCGTAACGCTGAACTGCACTGGTCGAGTAATATCTCCGTTGCCCCATAAACAATGCCAGGAAGCTTAGCAAAGACTAAACTTTAAAAGCAGCCTGCAGCTAAGAATTGCCGACGTGACGCAATCGTTTTAGGCTAAGTTTAATAATTCTCGGCAATTACACAAGCCGGACTAAGGGGCCTTTTTATTCTCCCCTAGTTCTGTTACCCTAGTATAAGTAAACCAATTAGTGAATTAAATTAGAGTCTGAAACTGGTAATTAGGTTCAGAAGCGAAATGTCATCAAGAGTATAAAAGAGCAAATAGAATAATGGCTGGCTAGACCTTGCCTTTGTTTCTCACCAAGTTGGCAACCTCATACAATTTTATCGGAACTCGCGGCCAAGATCCTTGCCTGATCAGAAATCCTTCAACATGACTCATGTCTGGATGCATAAATTATTACAAAGATTCATCACCTTGCTGTATCTTCGGTTAGAACGGCCCATGTGTAACATAGGTGGAGTAATTCGCAGCGTAAATACGCCTATCGTGTTCTTGATCAGACTCGCTTCAGGACCAAATGTGGGCATGCGTCGAACTGTCTGGAAGCGGATATACGGGCATAGAACACGGATGAGGATACAGCTATTCCGGCTCCTCAATTCCTAAAGGGGTTTATCGGTAGTTATTATTATGCCGAGCCCCGAGCAAAATACTAAGCTGGATAAATCTCACGATTATAGGCATGTGATGCCATTTCAAGCGCTCGATAGAGTGGCTGGTCAAGTTCTTCAAGAAGCTAAAGTTAAAAAAGATCAAGACGTTCGAGGTATTGAGCGAGGCAGCAGCAACCTATCGCTGGAAGAACCTCGAAGTATATGCTAATTCTCTTATGAGTGACATGCTTTCATGATGGAACGTTACAACCATTCCTGGGACGGTGTAAAAGCCCCATTTTGGGTTGTGGGACTTCAGAGGTGGAGACAGGAGACTTTGGAGGCTTTGAAGGAATGGCCGCAGTATACCGTAGAAAAGGAAGGGTTTTTCGTTCCATGTCAGGATTAGAAAGCCGTTCATTAATTTGAGATATTACAAGTGCCTTATTTAGGTCTCTCCACACATCTGGCATAGCGGTCCATTGTGTGATCCTTCGAATGTTAGACCTCGTTCAAATACTAGTACAGCACATTCAACGTCGTAATACAAAGCATCCTTTATGGGGAATCACCTGATACTGCCAGCTTCTTAATAGAGTATAATTCTATTATTAATACTCCCTGCTTTATGCTCTAGATGATAATATAAATATATATAAGCTTATCTTATAAATATATCTTTAAAGATAACGTGGTTGATAAGCGAGCGTGACAGACAAGCGAGCGTGACAAAAATCCCTCACCTTACATCTTAACCATCTGATCAATTAGTTCTCAACCACATAATATATCACAATCTTCAAATAAAGCTAGAATCCTTCTTGCCCTTCAGGCCCTTCAAAATAATCCAAATCTAAGCACCCGACGCGCTGCAGAGGCCTATGAAGTTAGTCGAATGCAGCTATGGCGCCGACAGAAAGGCATTCAATTGCGATGCGATTCTATCCCAAACTCACAGCGACTATCTGATCTAGAGGAACAGATTATAGTTTAATTCATCCTTGACCTAGATTTGCAAGGATTTCCCTTATAACTGTGTTTTATAGAAGAAATGGCCAATTCCCTGCTTGCAGACCGCGATAAGCCACCTGTCAGTAAGCGCTAGGCTTATAACTTTATTAAATAATAACCAGAGCTAAAAATGCATATCTTTCAGAGATATGACTACCAGAGAGCCAAATATGAAGATCTAATTATTATTTATAGCTAGTTTAGGCTTATACAGAACATAATTACTAAGTATGGTATCTGATTAGATAATATCTGGAACTTTAATAAGACTGGCTTT
>JABSSZ010000415.1:0-71990 GCA_013755755.1 Fusarium sp. NRRL 25184 | reverse complement strand
TGCTTTGGCTCTCCAACAAGCTAAACAATTCCCGGCTTTTCAGGTGCTGCCATTATGATAATTGATGTATAAAGGTCTGAATGGATGGGACTGTGAAGTATTTGTGGAGGAACAAAGGCGGTTATGTATTCCGCGACCCGCCGTTCAGTCAGCTCAAGAGCAGTGCGTAGCTGCTTTTGAACAGCCTTCCAGCAGAACTTTTAGGGAGAATGAATGCCTGCCAGTTCCCAACAGTCTTTAACAGATGCGTCAGCCATTAGCCTTGATTCATCTCTGAAACTCACCCATCAGCGATAAATTTGCAGGAAGAAACTATGGCAGTTCGCGATAACGCGGGTGTAACAACTCCGCGATTCCTAGAAGTTTCCGAACTACAAAATATCTACATTGTATATGTTCTTGCGAGAGACTTATTTAATGCGAAACATTTATGGCACAATTGGCATTTGTATTTATAGGGAGTTCAGTCTAGCTCCTTGGCTACGAACTCGGGCCACGTCAACGTCACCCCCAAATCTCCAAGCATTTCTCTCAAACCAACCAGATCAACAGTTTCAGATGTAAAAATGAGTAAATCGTCAACCCTGTGCCATGTTGCCTTATTCTCCCCGTAAATTATTTCCAATGCAACGTCAAGGTAGTCAAGGCTGGAAATCTCAATCTTCGGTAGGATATATGAATATCCGATGCAAGTGGTCATTTTGGCGGTAGGTTGTCTCGGCGGAGGTTCTTAAGCGAATGTTTGTTTGTTGTCGGAATCTCTTGTGCGACGTCAGGAGATTGGGTTGCCGAGCGTGGTTTTATTCTTTCGGGCGTTGCTTGATGTATTGTGAATGACTCCCTTTGAGCCTTGAGTTATGAATGTGAGAGGGCTGGTGTGAGCTGATCATTTGTTTGCCGGAACCTCATCGGCAGGTTTGTTATCCGCTGCTGAACCCGGTGCGCGTCACATCTCGTATTGCCATAGATGCTGTGACGACATTTGTAGCGCGTCAATATCTCTCTCTGCTGTGGTTAGATGCTCAAGCGTTGGTACACATCAGACCTTGCAGTCTTTCACAGGCTGATCATTGGTCAGACTGATCGCCAAACATCAACAATGGCGTCAAATGAAGTGGTAATTGAAGGCGCGAAATAAACTCTATTATCGTCTATTCATCAAACTAGACGTTTGCCGTAGGCTCTCTTTTCATTAAACTCTTGAACATATTACAGACGGGACTTGGTGTCCTCCTCACGGCCCTTCAGATTAGGGTGAGGGGCGCGAACAGGTCGGGTGACGGCGTAGAAAGCAAAGCCCTGAGATTGGGTAGAGAACTGCCTATGCGTCAATATTTGCGTCTCCGGGAGCGAGGAAGGCGAATGAGTACTGACCTTGACCTTGGAGCCAACGTGGAAGAAGGCAAAGTCACCAGGGACCAGGTGATGCGTGATACCAGTAGCCTCATCCTACGAATCGTCAGTTTCACTGCCTACGATAAGTCTTGCAAGGAACATACCAGCACGTCAATCTGACCGCTCAAGACATACTTGCTCTCTTCAAAGTCATAGTGCGCAGGACGAGCAGGACCAGCCTCGATCTTGTAGAAGCCGGATGTGATGTGAGCGGGGGCATTGGTCTTTGTGCGGATGGTATGGAAGTCAGCGACGGTGGCGTTCTCGCCTTGGGGTAGAGGGATGAACTCGTGGCCGGCGCCCTTGATGACGGTGAGGGGGACGAGTTTAGACATTTTTACGGCTTATGGGGTATGAAGAGTCTGGAACTGAAAAGGGGAGATACGGAAAGATAAGGATGGACTTTTATACCTTGAGAGTTCAACATGTAAGACACTACACTTCGGTAACGGCCCCGATGCTGGGGAATATTTGTGGGGAACGGATGTACTCCCGGTCTCCACTTCGGCGCGGCGGTGAAATTGATCTTGACTTGAGGTTGTCATTACTCTTCCATTTCTGATAAGATAACCCAGATAAACTGTTGGGGGATAATTTCTATAAGATCTCTTCGTTATCTTCATCTAGAAATACTTCCGAATTCTTCTCTTTCTGCTCTTTTGCTGCCATCAAATGCCGACCAAATTAACTTTCTGGGCTCTGGGGTTAGCGTAGCCGCCCGGACAAGACTCGGCATGTCCTCCACGTGATCGGAAAACTGTCATCACTGCCGAGAGGAGCTGAGCCTATTAATCACATCAAGATAAGTATATCTTACGAATAGATTACGTGCAGCCTACCAAAATGGTATTGCCTATTCGAGCATACCACGCGGTATACCCTCAGCTCGGTATTTACTGTCTCCAGGGTACGGATACAGTGAAATTGAGGGCCTTGACTGAGCTCTATGTCGAGAGCATATCGTATGGCAAAGCCTGTCGCGGTCGGCATGCCTTCTTCACCGGTGCAGCAATCTATGTGCATCACTGACTAATCTGGTCTTCAACGGTTCTGTTCTCGAGTCCAAGGCTACGAATGAATTTGTGGCCATTATGGTCTCGGAAACTTTTCTCGATGATGCAAGATTTGCTCTTCTGTCTGTGATGACATCGTCCAGTTACCCTTCCACTCCAGGCAGTGAGAGCGCCCCCATCAAAACTATCAAGAGATCAAGAGCTCTCTGGGCGGACAACCCTGGGAACGCTCGGGATTCCAAGACTGTATGCGACGCTATAATGATCCTGAAGTCCTCATGCTAGATCACCAGCATGGCTTTATGGTCATGAGCAATCAGAATAACACTCCTGGCTCTCGGGGACTCGAGCCAATGTTGTCAAAGAAGGTCACGGCTGGGACGATCAAGATGTAGCGTCTCCAAAAACAGACTACAATGATGTTTTGAGCACTATGTATGTCCAAAAAATAAAACGCCACCGGTCTAGTTATTCTATCCGTATTCTATAGACATAATTCTAAATATCTAGATCCACCAAGCGTTTGTTCCTGTTCTCCTTTGCGACCCTGTACCTGACCCAATCTAATTCGGATACGATCTCAAAGGAAAGTAACCTTCCGGCATAGGATCAACATGCCAGAGCTTATCTGCCTCTTCACCAAACGCATCTGCCCACTCCTTTCTCAAACTCTCTGGTAGGTTCCAGCCCAGCTCATCATCTCGAAGCCTCATCCGAACCAAATGCCTCTTCTCACCAACCCCATCACCATCCCTAAAGCTATCGCGTTTATGGAGAATGAAGAGATTGTTGATGACGTGGATATCACCTGGTTTCGTCTCGATCTCCAACTGGACCTTTCGAGCTGCGCGTTCAATGTTTTCCAACGCCTCGAGCTGTTTCATGGAGATTCGTGGTAAATGAGTCGGGCGCGGATGGATCGTATTACCAAGTAGAGGAACTCGGCCGAAGTTGAGCATGATTCTGTTGCGGTGATAGAAGAATATCGGTCTGGGAGGCCCTTCCTGGCTATACAGCATTCATTAGTATTTTTTCTTATAATAGAGACTGGCTGCTGTTGTTCTTACTCTGCAAAAACCCACTTTGGCTGAGAAAGCTGGCGGATAGATGCGGGGTGGTGTCGATTCAGGATATTGTATACCGCATACCCGGAAGCGATGATGCATCTCCCGCCTGAGGCTGCGGTACTCCGCGTCAGCCAGCTCACAATGTCTCCGGACTCCTCATTATGAAACGTCTAAAAGCTCAGCTATCAGCAACAGTCTCAATTTCGAGAGTCACACTTACGATTTCCGATGTCGAGTGGCGATGATGCTGACTAGAAAGATTGGAAGAGTTGTCGGCCACGATATGGACTGCAGCCAAACATGGTCAGCGCCCATGTGCAGTACTCCGTTGATGCATATTACCCAGCATATTTCCCTTCTCATCCTGTCGACCTCGAAGGCTGGCGATGTACGATTGAACACCGAGGTACATCATCGTCAAGTCCTCAGCGGAGTAGTCCAAGGGATTTAATCCTCGGACCAAACCGAAACCCTTCCCCTCATGAACATCTAGTCGTATACGATCAAGACTTTTCCCAACTGTCGGAAGGGGAAAGTTCTGTCGGCAGATCATGTCCCCATCTAGTCCAAGGCCTACTAAATCAGAGCGTGCTTGCTGTAAGGGCTACAGGGAACTTGCCTTTGAAGTACGAAAGAGCGCTTTCCACTTCGTTGATCTCAGAAGGACTGAGATGGTATACATACTGGGATTCATCCAAGAACTGATTGCCATGCCAGGCACCCGGGAGATTTATAGACTGAGGAAAAGCTCCAGTTCCGTAGGGTGACTCCATCCTGTTGGAAACAGCAACGGTCGTGTTTGTTTAGAAGAATCGGAGGAGGATCTATTGACGGTTATAGATAGAGACGAAGGGTAAATTCTCAATTGATGGGGTTCTTTGTAGAGAGTATAGGCCAAGGCTTCACAAGAAACGAGCAGGCGCTGTTTATAAGCTCCGTCAGAATGCCTCTTTTCCTGTTTCTGTTTTAACAAGACAGCTGAACATGCATGTCATAGCTAGCATCTCACCGAGAGAAGAGAAGGGATGATTCAAGGGCGCCTCACGATCATCATGCATCCAAGCCAATAGCAGTGACGACAGCCCACCAAGTGCCATGCTTTCCATACCCCTCAATCTAAGTTATCGACAGGATTAGGAAGAAAAGGACAGGTCAGAACAGGGGCCATGGTCCTTCGATATCGTGTTGTGCTCATAGTTTTTTTTTCTTATTCAATGACCTAACTCTGCGACACATGCTGGGCGTCGCGTTGTTCTTATCGTAATTCTCGCATCATCTCATCTTCGGGCATGTTGCGCGACTTGTATCCTGCGATATTTTACCGCAGCACCACAACTTGTTGTGGTTACACAACCCAAACTAAGAAAGCGGCTGATTGCTTCTACCTATCGGAGTTACGCCGTCTAGTGATTTGAGTGGTCCGGGGATACCACTGGACATGTTCCTGTTGCCAAATGAACATGGGTGTCTTGGTTACACAAGCGTCGACAGAGTGACTCTATCTTTGAAGCGATTTGAGAAAAGAAGAGATGAGACAATATATAAAAAGAGAACATAGAGTCCTATGTGTCATCACTTTTCAAGGGTTCATGCCGGAGAGACTCCGCGGTGTTCTTACTGCTGGGAAGAATTGTTCATTATACAATCATAGTGGCATCATAGTTGCTCGAGGCTTGACATGGATTCTAGATGCACAGGCACGCACTGCTGAGGGACTATCATGATTGGCGTATATACGCAGGTCAACACTTTGAGTCCCGAGAGCAGGTTTCTTGCTGCATATATTGCGAGAGAAAGCATGACGGTGTGGTGTATCTCGTAGCAGAAGAAGGAACATCACCAAAGGGAACCAGCCAGAGCAATAGCTTATTTCTCCTTCTCATCACTATATTACACCTTTCTCATCTCTCGCCAAAAACAAAGAGCAGGAGTTGGAAGAGAGTAGGGTAAGGCTGGGTGGTCTCAGGCACTCGCACGCCTTGAGGTTCGCCGACGTCGCTGGCGAGTATCGGTCTTGGCAGAATAGTAATCTCACGACCCCATAAATATAAGATAATCAGCCCCAACGTCTGACCACTTTTTCCTTGGCCTTTTAGCTTACTTTCTGGCGTGTGAGTGCCGTGATGTCTCGGCGAACCAGTATACATCCAAGCCTTGATTTTTCCACTTCGCTGAACTTCTTTATGTCATAGTCCGCGTCTCATAGGGTATGGTAGTTAATGCCGACCGATATCTAAGTTAGGTACCGCCGCCGTGGATACGGATATGAGCCTCGGACGAAAACGGGGAGAGCCCTATACGTCAGCTAACTTCTCGTCCAGGATACTCACCGTTGTACGATTTTATCTCCCGACATCTGAATTATACAAGCCAATATTTTTCCCTCGGATGCTATGTCGCATTTGTCACACAAATCCTATCTTGAAACAAAACTCACCATATTTCCAAACGCACTTGTTGAACACGAAACTAACCATTGAACCTAAATGACCTCTACCTCAGTGAGGCTCTTCCTCTGGCCAAAGTCAAACCTGAAACATGAACCCGGAAACATTCCCGATTTGCCAAGAAGGGCATATCGCGCTACTCCGGATAATCGGCCTCTACTACTCCACCTGTCAACCCAGGGGGCCAGGTCCCCACGCGTAATTCGTCCCAATTGTAGAGAGAGGAATCCGCGTATAGACGGTGACATTTGGTGGATGGGGTTTCAAGTCACCCTTCTCATTTAACTCGATCAGCTTTGACAGTCTCGGCGCCATTCGCAATTGGAGGACAATCATGTTCCGTAGAATACACAATGAATAGGGTGGTTTCTGGAAACATAGAAACTCGGATATAACGGGTAATCGCTTGGCTAGGCATTCAAGAATCGGGGAATATATAAGCATATAGGTAGCACGGGAGACGAAGAAGAATAGTACACATACAAGATTATCACATTCCTTTTGCCGGTCAAAGGTTGCTCTTTCACCAAGTACATTCGTTTATTTTCGTCACTCATTATATACTTCTCTCTTTAACAATTCAAAATGACCAAGCTCGGCTTCGCTCTCCTCGCTGCCCTGGCCGGCAGCGCCATCGCTGTCCCCGCCCCAGCAGTGACCCAAGCCCCCGATGTCCACGCCTACGCCAAGCGCGCCACATCCTGCACCTTTTCCGGCTCCGACGGCGCCTCCAAGGCCAGCAAGTCGCAAGCCGCCTGCGCCACCATCGTGCTCAACAACGTTGCCGTCCCCAGCGGCCAGACCCTGGACCTCAGCAAGCTCAAGGACAACACCAAGGTCATCTTCAAGGGAACTACCACCTGGGGCTACAAGGAGTGGAAGGGTCCTCTTATGAAGATCTCGGGAAACAAGATCACCGTTGAGGGCTCTGGTGCTGTGTTGAATGCTGGTGGTGAGCGGTGGTGGGATGGAAACGGAGGAAACAGTGGCAAGGACAAGCCTAAGTTCTTTGCGGCTCATAAGCTTACTGACTCCAAGATTAATAATCTTTATGTCAAGAACACTCCTGTTCAGGCTGTCAGCATCAACGGTGTTAATGGTCTTACTATCAACCAGTTCACTCTTGATAACAAGGATGGCGACACCAAGGGCGGTCACAACACTGATGCTTTTGACATCGGTTCTTCCACTGGTGTTACCATCACCGGCGCCAAGGTTTACAACCAGGACGACTGTGTTGCCGTCAACTCCGGAAAGGTCAGTCACTCCTAAACTTCTCAACGAACAACTCACTGACTTCAACAGAACATCACCTTCCAGAACGGATACTGCCACGGCGGTCACGGTCTCTCCATCGGCAGTGTCGGCGGCCGCGACGACAACATCGTCGATAACGTGCAGTTCCTCAACTCCGTGGTCACCAACTCCGCCAACGGCATCCGCGTCAAGACCATGAAGAACACCACCGGCAAGGTCAATAAGGTCACCTACTCCGGCATCACCCTCTCTGGCATCACCAAGTACGGAATCCTCATCGAGCAGAACTACGATGGCGGCGATCTTCACGGTGAGCCTACCAGCGGTCTCCCTATCACCGGCCTCACCCTTAAGAACATAAAGGGCAAGAACGGTGTTTCGTCCAGCGGCAAGAATGCTGCTATCGTCTGTGGAAGCTCTGGCTGCAAGGACTGGACTTGGCAGAATGTTCAGGTCACTGGTGGTAAGAAGTATGATAGCTGCAAGAACGTTCCCAGTGTCGCTTCTTGCTAAATCATGGTTTCTTGACTCATGAGTCGGTTGCATTTCATCGCCTCATTCTGTGTACGAGTCTGGTATTGGAAGCATCTGGAAACCTCATTAATTCTCAACCGACGTCAGCAATTGATATCCCGATGGCGTTGACACTTGATCTTTGTGTACATATAATAGCATTAAACCTTCAAACCATCTATTCGTCAACCATGATACCTAGCACTTTGCTCTGAGACGTCTAGCAAACCCGAAAAAATAGAGAGTGTGCGTGCAACAAGCAAGGAAAAACCCCAAACCACATGCTTTGGCTTCGACTAATGTTCCAGTAATAAAAGCTAACGACCTGGTTGGTTTTCTTCGACCGAAGTGATCACTGCCTGAATCGCTGCAAAATCTGTTATGTGGATGGGAATGCTCGAGTCTTTCGGCTTATAAGCCTGCCATAACAACTGCGCTCTGCCGCACCATTGGAAGTGCCTTAAGAATTGCTCACGACTATAAACTCTCGCCATTCCGTCTTCTCGTGTTGGTTTCTTTTGTCGCTTTAGGTTTTCGCGGGCGCACCCTTTGCACGCGATTCCAGACTCGGGCTCACCGTCGTCCGGATCCACGTAGCTTGCTGGGCTTGTCACTATGTAATGGAACTGGACCAAGCTCTTCCACGAGCGTGGCCTTCCTCCATCGAACTCTTTGACCTTGCTATATTCCACGACATCATGCCCGTCGCCTTTCAAGCCAACGCACTCAGCCCAAATCAATTGGGGGAGCGCCACACCTGGACGCATCCACTGTGTGAAAGTGCTCAATTTTACAAATCTAGAGTGTCCGAGTTTGCGGTCTAGGCCGTTGCCCCTGCGGGTGCCTGTCTCGACGCAATACTGACAAAGCTGTAACCATTCAGGGATGCTAATGAGCATAGCGAACTGGTCACAGGCGTCGCACAATATGGTCATGGTGAGTATTACCCAGAAGTCGATAAGTAGCACACGTTGCGCATATTTTGTGCCAAGTATCGCATGGTACAGAGGAAGGGCGTTGTCGATGATGGTCCTGTATATCAGGGATTTGCTCATAATTTTTCGCAACTGAAAGCTCGTTTGTCGAAGATTGAAGAGGGTTTGCGCGTCGCACCACGGAAGGATACGCCGGACGGCGAGGGGATAACGACCGAAGATATCGTTGGGACGAGGACGACTGTCGGAATTGGCGAACGGTCCCAGTAGATCAGTGGGAGGTTCTGATATCCGGTTAAATGCGTCAGGAAGATACTGCGCATTGAATCGTGAATAGCCGACAGTTTTGATGATGCGAGGGGCGTCATCAGTATCGAATTCGAAGGCAGCATTAGTCCGCAATGAGGAGTCTGTGACGTCGTGCATTTTGCTAGAGATGTTGACAATTGGGATGCTGTGATGATGGGATTGATGATGAGAGTGATGATGATGACGGAGGAAGAAATAATCTAGAGAAAGAGAAGGAAAAAGGCTATGGATGATGCAGGAAGGAAGAGAGGCAGTCGAAGCAGGAGAGATCGTGGTGGCACTGCCAACTTGTTTATCCATGATTTAGTCCAGTCCATGATAAGCATAAACTGAAGTTTTAATCTCAATAAAATAAGACAATTATTAATAAATTTTGACTTCTAGGTTTACTGATCCTTAGTTCCTCTTACTAGACTTTTCCATTATCAGCTACCTAGGTAGAGGGCACCTTTGGTACGACACCAAGCGTCCCGCTTCTCTAGCATGCAGCCTTGCCTCAATAAAACACAAACTCTATTGATCTAATCCCTTCTATAAATCACCAGGCAGAATCTCTGTAATATTACTCTTGGCCAACTCCTTCGTCGCATCCAAAACCTCCACCATACGACCCTTCGCCTGCACATTCTTCTCACTCTCCATATCAGCCATCCCCATATGCTCCAACGTCACACAGATCAACGACTCCATGAGCCGCTGCGCAAGTTCGCCCGCATAACCCTGTTCGTAAAACGCCGGTGTTTCATTGACTTCCAATAACCACGCCGTCCCGTTGGAGTCAATCAAGAAGTCAATGGCGAAGAGCTCGAAGCACTTATCCAGCGGTGTGAACTTATCTGCCATTGTATGAGCGGCTGCACGGAGTAATTCTCCTGAGATTTGGCAAGCTTGGTCAAAGACATTCTTCTTCCAATCGCTGGGAAGTAAATCATCGTCGATCTTCCAAAAGTCCCGCATTGATTCTTTGCTGGTGAACTCCTCTTCATCTTGGAGTGCGGTGTTGGTCAATGACGATTTGAGACTGGGGTTCTTCCACGGAGGCTCGTAGTCGTCAAGGGCTAGTAAAGCTAGCATTTCGTTGAACACGTGTACTTTTAGACGGCCGACGGAGAGGACGTAGGCTCGAACGTGCCATTTTCGACCATCGATGGGGGGGATGTTGACAATGTATTGCTGTGCAACAAACTCTCGAAGAAGAGCTGATGGAATGCGCTCATTTTCATCGATGACCAGATCTTGTATCCTGTTCGTTGCCTGAACTGAGAGTTTTCCAGTTGCTGTGATCAAAGCGTCTAGTGAGTCAAGTCCAGGTGCTGACAAGCTTGGCTTAAACCCTTCAGCGCTGTCGTCACTTTCGAATTTTGTATCCGGCGTTTCAACGTCTTCCTCGCTCTCTTCATCCTCCTCGGAAATATCAGCAGCGAGCTCTAGGTTGCCCGCCAGTTCGTCAATGGTGCTGAATATCCGGATACCATGACCGCAGTCAATCATGGCAGGTTTCAGAATCCACCAGTCTCGTTCCGACGAGTCCTTTGCTTCGTTATCTTCAAGCGAGTACAGAAGAGTCAAATCATCGGCTGCAGCCAGCGCATCTTCGACATACTCGCTATAGTCGAGAGATAACTTCACCGTAGCGGGGCTGTGACCTTTGAGTACGCTTTCGGGTCTTTTGGTGACCCAGTAATCCACGACGCTTGCCATGTGATCTTTTCGAGCCAACGCATCGCTGTTGGGATAGGCGTTGAGTAGTCCATGTTTAGCTCTGTTCAGCACCGCGAAGTGATGGTTCAGCTCCCATCCATTGAGAAGCTGATACACAGTATCCGCGTCTTCTGGAATATCGGTGAAATTCTTGTGACAGATAGCATCTGGTACATGCCGCTTGATGCATTCTTGGACATGGTCATCCAGCCAAGGATTGGCGCTGTGAACGTAAACGTGCATTTTCAGACTGAAATGGGCTGGTTTCTCGGCGGGTGATGGAGCCTTCTTCTGGAGGGAGAGCAGCTTGACGAGGAATTGGTAGGCGACTAAGTCTCGATTCCATAGGGCCTCTAACGCTTCTTCTAGAAACAATCATCAAGTATGTACCTGACTGATGAAAAAGCCTGTAACTGGAACGAGAGCCAAGAGGTGACAGCCAGAGCCTTTTAAACATGATGCTCGCGGTTCTCACGAAGAAAATGTTTTAACAATAATTGCCAAGAGCCTGTTGGATGCTATTTACTAAGATTATCCACTCTTTTAAATATTTTATTGATGTTCTATTGGGCGTTGCGTTGTTAAACGTAAGCAACATCATGAAGTTCATGATATTCTTCAAAATGCATGATCGGCGTTGCGCTCACCGTTTCTTGTCAGGGGTCATGCCAGGGCCCGAATCGAGATCACTGATCGCTTTGACATGATTATCCTGGTTCATTTAGCCCAACACCGGCAACGTAAAAGTTTTTTCTTGTGCGCTCATGAGTCGCTTGTCATGTTCTTGGTGACGTGATCCTGGCAAGTGATCAAATTATCCTAATTATCTTTAAACTCCTCTAAGCTATCCCAAAACGTATCTAATCTGTCATTAACACCACCAAATTCCCTTCCTTGTCTCCAAGTTATAAAGAAGCTTTCTAGTTATGTGTGTCACTTCTGTTTGAAGTCAACCCTTTTAGTCTCCGCATCAGCGTATCTCCATGCCATTTTCACAGACCCATTACCATCGACTGATCATTCTAATCCTACGCTCCACCGTATCGATAAATACCACGGTTCTGAAGCTGCGTCTGAAATAGACTCTGCGGTTTAACCCGCTTCCCCGTCTCCAGCAAGGTAGCATTGCCCTTTGGATCGTTACCCTTCTCTCCGCATCCAATGCACCAATTGATGCCAGTAGGCGGTGAGTCGAACTCACAATACCCATCTATGTTCCAACCAACACCGCCATTGATGGACCAGCCTTGACCTGAACCCTTGGTATTGCGGTTCACGAAGTACGTCGCTACCGAGGTATCTTCAACTAACAGACCCTGAGCCCATCTCTGATGCGGGTATATAGTCTGAGAATTTGACTGGGTCTTGTGGCGAAGAACAGCATTTGGACCAGGCGTCAAAGATCCCGTAGCGACGGAGAAACATCGCGCAGACGCAAGGCCAACTTGCGCACAGTCTTGAACGAGGACCTGAGAACCTTGGATCAAAATGTCAAAGGGAAGCGCACTTCCTAAGATGTCTTTATCTCGGTTCATGGTACTGTTCTGGATTGTGATGCGAGAGGCGTCTTGGTCAATCTGGAAAAACTGGTTGAAGCCCTTGAGAGTGAGACCACTAGCCCAGCTATCAACTGTCCAAGATGGGAAGTAGATGGCAGCAGCGTTGCATGTCATGTCACTGAGATAGGCCCCAGAACAAGTGTTGGGTACCTCAATGGAGAGATCCTTGATACCCATCTCACTGTTGGTTTCAGGAGGGGTATAGACAATGAGCTCTGGCTGCAGATAGTGCAAGTCAATATTGTCTGTCAAGGGTATCTTGAGGGTGATGTTGTTGCCATAGATACCGCTGATCTGATTTGGCGTCATAAATCTTTTGTTCTCCTACATAAAGTTAGTATATAGTATATAAACAGTTACAAGCGAAGGTGACTAGATACCGGAATCCAGGTCTGTGATGCATCGGTTCGCACCAGCGTGCTCATGCCATTGGCCTTGATCCACGATTTTGTGGCTATTCTAGAGACATAGACTAGTTGGTTCACTGCAAAGCCACTGCTGCTGGCGACCTGAACTGAAGAGGAGCCGATGGGAACATAGGAATTGGTGATGTTTGACCTGACGCCGTACTTGGGCTTGACAGTATTGTTAGAACCAAGGGTGAAAACAGGTACTGATGGCTTCTTGATCAGCGATAGAACGGTCTTACCACCAGCAGACCCGGTGACGACGACGTTGCTGGAGAGGTTCAGGCCTGCAGTCATAGGCCATTTACCAGCAGGCAGAATGACAGAGCCACCGCCCAAAGAAGCAACGCTATCGATAGCGGCTTGTATGGCTGGCCTCACATCAACACTATGATTAAAGGATACAGTGATGTTGGGGGCGGTGATATTGGGCAGTATGATGGCAGAGTTATGATACCCAGCAAAGCTAAAGTCAGGTATCATATCTCCACGAGAACTCATGACTGTCGTCCAATCAAACGCATCGTGCTTTTTCTTAGCCAGCGTGAAGTAGGCAGCACAGGTAACAGTGATGGTGACGATAATAAAAATGGCAACGACGGAGAAAATGGTCCAGCGGGAGAAACAATGTCGAGGAAGAGGCATTGGGGAAAGTTCCAAAAAGGGGGGGAAGTCAGGTGGGGGAATAGCAGCGCTACGACTCATGTCAGAGCGAGTGGTTATATAAACTGTCAATATCACGGGACAGCATTCGACGGGGCGTGACTGGAATGAAAAGTGACATCTAGAACCCACAGGTTAACTTTAAACCACCATGCATAGTCGTCATCGCTGGTTGGTTAGTTCACCCATGGGAAAAGCTTATAATGAATGGCATCATGGGTGACAGTGTATGCACAAATAGGTCCAGTCTCTATGTTGCCATAAAAGTGCAAAAAAAGCAAGATCTTATTTTTCCCATGTCCGCGAGATCTATCTTGCGGAGATCAACTGAATCGCCATCGGAATTTAACTAGATGAGACACTACGGGGGCATAATCTTACGCTTATGTGAGGGGTCCTGCGTTAGTGTCATGTCTGGAATGCATGGCGTCCGGATATGGCGTCGGGAGGCAAATTCCATCCTCCGGGGCGGAGTGCAGCGGTGATGTCACGTTATGTCTAATATGAAGGTTGATTTGGAAGAAGGAAAAAGGAAATCCCTGATTCATGGCGTGCTAACGGCCAGTGACAATCGCCGTTGTGCAAATGGGGGATTGGGGATAGTGAGATATGCGGCGAACCGCAAACGTGGAATCTCGGCAAACCTCAGGCCGCGCAACCCCAGACGCCACCAAGTGGGTTAAGTGAGTTAACGGTTTAAGAAAAGTTGCCAAGGAGACACGATTTCCATATTCGGAATATGAACGATGAGCGAGCTTCTGTCAAAATCACGTAGACACTGTATGGAGTCATGACATACATTGAAAGAAGGCGAATCACGGTTGCATCGATAGCTCTCCTTAGGGAGTACAGCTCCCTACCCTAAGCTTACGCGCTAAAAGTAATTAGTTAGTCTAAGGGTCTAATAAGGCTGTAGTAGATTTACCTCAGTTTACCTCAATCGTTTCGTCATTTAGGATAGAGATCCTACACTTTCTTGCCTCCCCTTGACGTCACGGTTGATTGAGTTTGATTGATTCATGATGCCCATTAAATATTATGCTAATTAACTTTTAGTTCTAATGGTCTATCGCTAGTAATCTAGAAACTAGCATTCTACATCTCCTCTCTCATCCTTGAGGCGACAACGCTCTGGCTTGGCAATTGCCTCATCGTCTAATAACTTTTTCAATAACACAGGCGCTCCTCCCTTTTCGGCCGCAGATAAATCATCTGCGTCAAACAGTTTCGCCTCTTCATTCGTTGTCTCCACTTGAGGAGGAACGGGACCAGAAGATGCCGTGACTCCAGATACACCCCATACCTGACTTCCCAGGTTGGTGGCGACCTTTGTGAAGATGATGACACTCATGATTGGTGATACACACTTGTTGATCAGGTATCCAATCGCAAGCTTGTGTCCGCGCTTTCGTAGCTCAGGTTCAAGAAGGATGGAGCAGAAGAACCAGAGAGAGGGTAGTTGGCCAACGACCAACATGGGGACAAGCTTGATAGGAGAGACATGACGAATACAGCTTACAATGAACAAGGCTGTGTTGAGAATACGATAGTAAACCAAGCTCAGACGGATGACTTCAACAGAGGCAGCAATGCGAGTGATGGTGATCATCTTCTCGCCAGCCAAGTAGAAGTAATTGTTGAAGTAGGCATTAGAGCCCCATCGACGTCTTTGGCTTAGGTAGTGGAACAGTGACTGGGGAGCAACCGTTTCGCTGACGGCATCAGGGACGAACAGTGTGCGGAGATGTTCACCCTGGGACAGCATTGAGTAAGTTAGTCGCCTGTCAGTGCCCTAGAAAGTTTAGGTTAGCCTTGTGGGGTAGCTAATGGAAGTGGGAGAAAAGTGCCGGATATTTCTTGCTAGGAGAATTAGGGGGTCCACTTACGAGGTATTGCACTTGGTGGTTAATGACTAGTTCCCCAGTAACGGGTTCGGCGTATTTCCGAATAGCACCGGCCATTTCCGGTCTCACTGCAATCATGGTGATGCACCCAGGTAAACAAGTGACTTTTCCAATGAACCCTTCAGCTCGCCGTCTGACGTATTGGCCAAACGTGTACTGCAAAATGTTAGAATGAATCTCAGTCGAATGGGTAGGGAACATACCTGAAATTGTTGATAGAGGTTCCAAAAGGACCATTCATATCCAGGTTCAAGCTCAACCAGAACAAGCCCACAAGCTGCAATAGCCTTGTCATCACGAGCAAGAGCGTTAGCCAGAAGAGCAACAGCACCTTTGTAGATAGTAGAGTCGGCATCCGTGCAGAAAACCATATCAAAGCCCTTGAAATCCTCGCCCTTGGTCAACTCAGGGAGAATCTCGTCCCACATCTCCTTTCGTAGAAGCTTTGTGTAGAGAGGAGAGTTCTCACGAGGAAAGTTGAAAAGATCGTGGCAGAGGATGAGAGAATCCTTCTTGCCAGCGTTCTTGACCTTCTCAATGACAATGACAGGGACATCTTCCATGAAACCGGCGAGAACATTCAAAACACCCCTCTTCCACTTAAGTGAGACGTAGGGACGTTGGAACTCGCGTACCATTCTCGTCATGTGTGATCGAACATCTCGAGGCTTGCCATCGAGGATGACGACCATGACTTGCTTGTGAGGTTCAACACCATTGTCCCGAAGAGAGAAGATAGTCTTGACGATCTGCTCCTCACTCTCTGAATATGCAGGGATGAGAGATAAGATCCATTTTCGGCTGACAGGCTTGGGTGGATAGAACTTGTCATGGATAGCACGATACATCATCCCTGTAGGAGACAGGATCGACGATAAGAAATCCTTGCTCTTGACGAACAAGATGACGATGAAGATTAACTTGCTCTTCTTGCCAAAGAAGGCAGTGATCGCCATGCAGAAGTTGATAAGGACGATGATCCCCATGAAGGCGACTCTTTGGTTGCGCAGATCCCTTTTCGATAGGATCCTAGCAGGATCGACAGGGTCTTCGATCTCGGGATAGCCGCATGTCTCAATGCTGTCATTTGCATGCACTGGTGCAGGCGCAACATATGTCGATGCGACAGAGCGAGTAGGGCTGAGATTCTCGGGGTCTGTCTCTAGAGGACCGATACTCTCCTCATCAGTAGAGAATAGAGAGTCTTTTCTTGGTTTGGATTTGATGTTGAATAGATGGGAGAGGTCTTCTGTGGGAGAAGGGAAGAGGGGGTCTTCAATGATCTTGGGCTCGACGGGTGGTGTAAAGGGTTGTTCTGGGATGACATCGAGGGTAAAGAAAGGTGCATCCTTCTTGTGATGATAGTGATCATGATCATCATCGCCAACAACAGTCTCTGCTGTTGAAGAGAAGGAAGTGTTCTGCCATGATCTCATGTGCCGCATAGGAGGACGGTAATGAGCATCAAGGGAGGCATCGTTGGCGAATTCATTATCAAAGAAAGCCTTCTTTGCGTCAAAGGAGTACAAGGCGCTTCTCGGTCGTGTACTTAGAGAAGCCATGTTTGAAAAAAGGCGTAGAGAAGAGAATTGAACGAAACAAAGGGGAAACGGGGGGGAAATTCCAAGACATGGCCTTCAAATCAACGGCTCACTCGAGGCAAAAGGATCTTCCAAACGGGGTCCATCCATCATGAGAGCAGGGAAGAGGGTCTTGGCAGCATTGAAATCCTGGACTCGCCCCGGTCGAATTCCAGTTCCCTGGGCCGTTTTCGACCAACTTGGCCGTGCCATGCTTCTTGCACGTTTTTCCTTGAAAGGGTATGGGAGGGCAAGGGGAGGCAAAAAGAAAAACTCGTGACCTCTATCATGAGGGATGAAAAGATTCAGTAAAGCTTGGTGTATCTTGGTGGGCCATTAGACTAGTTAATTTTGGCGCCTTGTTGCAGGCCCCAAGCTTTTCTTACACCCTCCAACTGCAAGCAGATCAATACTGTAGGTAGCAACTTACAGGAACAATTCCATAAACTTCGAGATGGATCTGGTTTCGTTGATCCTTACTCGTTTCATCCTCCGTGGTCAAACGGGTGGAGTTTTGCTTTTTAGAGTGACATTCCTTCAATATCCGGAATGGGCGTTTTGTCCCGTGTGTCCCGTGAGCCACGCCGCCACGGCTCGCGGAATTTAAGAGACAAGTGTCGAAGAAATGGCGTTTTCGTTAGCTAGAGAATGAGCTAGCTCTAGCTCTGATGCGTGCCGTGGACTAGGCATGTTTTCTTTTTGACAGTGAACGGCTTTGTCTACGTCAATGGCGAAATATGTTCAACCGATGAGAGTCGGGGAGAGTCTCGTTTAGGTAGCTAAACGAGCTTTACATGGCATTTCCAATTATTTATGGAATTCAAGAAAAGTCTTCATCCGTGCAGTCGCAGGGTCTCTTGAAGACCCTCCGCGGAAGAAAAGTTCCTTCCGTTGAAGAAAATCCGACAAGTCTTGCTCGGCAGCATCCTCTTAAACTCTGAATCAACTCTAGAACACATGGCTACGACTTGGCATGAAAAACTGAAGCCTCAATCATACGACGACCTGACGATCACATAGCCAAGACCTACCGAAAACAACTGCCATGTGCCCATTCTCCCAGGAACAAAGGCGCCGATCCCCGTTTCTCATGCACTGCAACTACATCTCCACGTTGGGTCTTTGTGACAGGTCAACTTTGGCAGGTATGTGATAAGTGGCTTACCCCAGTTGCGCCATTTGGAGTGGGGGAAACGATGAGAACGGTCTGTTTTTTGTGTCGGGGCTTTGTTTAAGTTGTGATTTACCTTGGCAGGCCTTGCAAAGAGGCTTTAATTTAGAGTTAACGCAGGGTCTGGGTCCACATCCAACGTAACGATGGGGGAAAAGGGAATAGAAAAGGGAATAGTGCTCAGACCAGAATGTCACTGCTGCACAACCCCTCAATTGTTTATGGTATGGCCCTGCTATTTCCTTGATTTGGGCCAATTCAATCTGGATAAACATTAACTTAATTGATCTGACATTAATCGTGCTTAGCTCTCACGCGAGTCTGTGCACTGTGATCTCCCAAAGCATGATGCCCCCGATCGATCCAACTTATGCCCCAGGACAAGGTTGATCGCACGTGAATCGCGTGCACTCTAAAATAACAGTAACATATCATAATGCTCCGGAATGCTATTGCCACTGTCAGTGGCATGTAATGGGATTGGTTTCTGCTTGGCACTGCATTCCTCGCGCGCACACTAGGGGCCACTAGCACTCTTTGCCGGCCGGGACTTATTTCCACTTTTTGCTCCGAACGCGATAGTGTGCAACCCACACAGTGGCTGCGGGAGCCGCCGCTATGTCTGTGCTGTGCAGGTAATTCATATTGATCGAAGAAGCTTGCCTTTCCTTATTCGGACGGGTTTTGCGTGCTCTCGAGACGAGATTCTGGATTGAGGGTTGCAACATCTTGGACTAAGGAGCTTGGGTCAATAGGTAGTCCGTTCGACTACTCCAATGCTGCCGAATCTAGACTGGTCACTCATAGCTCTCATTGAAGAATTGTTCAAAGTTTCTGCTTTTGGTTGACTATGGAGATGATAGAGCGAAAACCTCGATCAAGAGGCGTTTTCAGTATCAACTAACAGTCTATAAGAAGTCAGCTTCCAGCGGCCTAATTCACTTCTCATCACTCATCTCATCTCATCAACACAATCATCTCTTCAGAGTACATTAAAACACTCTTCACTCCCCTCCTTGTCTCACTCTCCTGTCATCACATCTTCTGTCTCACTATCCACACACACTCTTATATCACAATGCCTATCGTTGCCAATCTTGTCCAGAGACCTGCTACCCGCAGCAAGGTTCTCCCCCACCAGACCAAGACCAAGCAGAGCCATGTAACCAAGACTTCACCCGCCAAGCCTATCATGGCACCCACTGAGGCTACTCCTCTTGTTGCAGTGATCGGCGTCGGCTTCGTTGGTACTGGTCTTGTTGACTCTTTCTCCTCCAAGTACGAGATCATGGGCTTCGACATCTCTGAAGATCGTCTTGAGTTCCTCAGGGGAGAGTTCAGTGCTCGACCCAACGTCTCCTTCACCTCCAACGAGTCTGATCTTGGCAAGGCTACCCACTTCCTCATCTCTGTTCCTACTCTTCTTCGCTCTGACAGGACCATTGATCTGTCTTATCTCCGCTCTGCCCTTCGCCGTGTTGAGCAGTGGGCTCGTCCTGGCTGCACCGTTGTCATTGAGAGCTCTGTCTCTGTTGGCCTCACTCGCGAACTTCTTGGTCCTATTGCTAAGGCCAAGGGTCTCTTCGCCGGAATGTCTCCCGAGGTAAGCTGAACCATCTACACTATCGTACCATGACCTATACTAATAAGTACTAGCGCATTGACCCCGGCCGAGTTGAGCCTCCCATGCGATCCATCCCCAAGGTTGTTTCTGGCCTCGATGATGTGATCCCTGGATCTCTCGATGCTGTTGTCCGTCTCTATGGCCGCGTCTTCGACACCATCGTCCCTGTCTCCAAGCCTGAGGTTGCTGAGATGTGCAAGCTCTACGAGAACTGCCAGCGCATGGTGTGCATTGCCTATGCTAACGAGATGGCCGATGCCTGCAAGGATCTTGGCATTGATGCTTTCGAGGTGTCCCGTGCTGCTGCCACTAAGCCCTTCGGCTACATGCCCTACACTCCCAGTCTCGGTGTTGGTGGCCACTGCATCCCTGTCAACCCCTACTACCTCCTCTCCAACTGCGAGTTTCCTCTCCTAGAAGCTTGCGCCGACAAGATGAACAAGCGCCCTGCCACCCAAGCCCAGAAGATTGTCGATGAGCTTTGTGGATCCAGCAAGATCCAGCGCCGTGACTCCGGTATTGAGATTAGCAAGCGCATCCTTGTCGTCGGCATGGGCTTCAAGGCTGGACAGGATCATCTCGTCAACTCTCCTGGTCTCCAGCTCGCCAAGGAGCTTCAGAGGCTCACTATGGATGTCACCTTTGCCGACTCTCTGGTCAAGCAGACCGCTGTTCCCGAGATTCCCCGATTGGCTGATGAGGATTGGACCAAGGAGAAGCTTGAAAGCTTTGACATGATCGTTGTTAGCTTCAAGCAATGGGGTATGGACTTTGAGGTCTTGGATCAGGTCTCTGTTCCTGTGCAGATGTGGTGCCAATAGCGAGTTCAAAAAGCTTGAGATAGGCGTTCAGGTTCCAGGTTTCTTGTTTTCCATAATACCTCAATGTCTTCTTTCTTAGCATAGAAGTAATAATCATAAGTTAATACAAAGTCGTTCAAATAATTACTTCGTACCTCGTGATCCTTTCTACAGTCCCTTCAACAATTCCTCTTGATGGCTTCAAGTTAACTATCCTGTCATTAACACATAGACTTGCATCAATCCGTATTGAAAGCTTTGGTTATCACGTGAGACCTCGCCGGACTTGCATTGTTCCGCTCGCATGAAGGCAATATCCGCCAGTGACACAGACGAGAAAGTAACTTTCCGCCTCATGCGACACTACAGATGCAGTATTCAGTCCATAATTAGCTCGGTGCCTGGATATCGGCCAGACTACAGAATGCATGATGCGACTGCAGGGAATCGTCACGGAACTCGTCATGGAAGAATGCATAGAAACCTGGATGGCTGATCATGATACGACTCTACGTAAGATGAGTCCATCCGCCAAGATGCTGCCTAGGCTGCCAAGTAACTGAAGGGTGTGAGGGTGTATCGAAAACGCCATCAGCACGCCAAGATGTCAAGGGCTTGCCAAGATGTCAGCTTGCACCACGGTTCCTGCCAAGAGTCACCAATTACAGGGCTTGAACGACGTAGCACAAGATATTGTCTGTTGTTTCACCTCGTATTCAGATGTTTGGTCGCGTGACAATGGCGATGTAGAATCAGTCGCTTTGTCAGTGGCTGACTTGGCCAGTATGGTGACGCAAGAGTACAAGGCGGCGGTCTAATGAGTCATCTTTTAGGTTTCCTATGATATCAGCTAAATACTGTAGCAATTGGTCAGGCATTTTGGTATAATGTCTAAGTTGTGAGCCAGATGTGTTATTTGCAGTTGAGACTTGTGGCTGAGAGCTTATTCCGGCACATTGAACTTAGTAAAAAAAGAGTACAAGGCAGCGACAAGTTTCATTTTGTTCCAGATCATTCAGCGCGGCAAGGAACTACATGCTGTCTAAGTACAGGTCAAGACATAGATCACAGAGGCCAATTGAAGCTTCAGAGTCAGAGCGCGAAACAAGTATTATAAAAGAGAGTAGGTAATCTCCGTCAATTAATGGTATAAAGTACTATAAACAGCTTTGTCATCGATATTCTATGCAATCCGCTCCTCTATTTTCATCCCAATCCTCAAATGATTGTTGCGTGTAATCAAAAAGAACGATAGAGCGTCAAGCTCTCAAAGGTATCAAAAATTGTGAGTGAGATGTTTAGAAGTGAGGGGCGTTGAGGGCGAGAGCCATGAGACATCCACCGATGAGACCGGCGATGGGGATGGTCATGATCCAAGAGAAGACGAGGAGGAAAACTCGCTTCCAGTTGACGGCCTTGAGGCTGCCGTTGCAGAGACCGACACCGACGGTGGCACCGGTGATACACATGGAAGTAGAGACGGGGAGCTTGTACTGAGAGAAGACGAGGACAGTGATGGCAGCACCCATCTCCATAGAGGAACCACGGCTGGGAGAGTGGTAGGTGATCTTGTTACCCATAACTAGTGAGAGTTAGTAATTATTCCTCAGAGACGATATGATTGAGACTTACCCTTCATGATGTTGTAACCGTAGGTGATGAAACCGATGCAAATGGTGGCAGCGACAATACCAATCTGCCAGAGAGGAACCTCGGCCTTCTTCTCGGCGGGCTTGCCAGAGTGCCAAGCAGCGTACATACCAGCCCAGACACCGACAGCGTTACCAACATCGTTGGCGCCGTGAGCGAAAGAAGCAGTGCAGGCAGTGATGACCTGGACGAAAGAATACAGATACTCGACCTCGTTGGGGTACTTGGGAGCATGCTCGTAGACACGGGCCATGCGGCGACCCTCGGGAGTAGCCTCAATACCCATCTGAGCAGTGTGAATGTCGTAGTGAGCACCGTAAAGAAAAGCGACAACGATCTGAGCGGGGATACGCTTGATAAGGGCAATCAGGTTGTGAGTCTCGTGGATGGAACCGGCACCGATGGGGTTGGCGTGGAGAGTGCGCATGGCCCAGCCGAGAGGTCCCTTGCCCTTGCGGAGGTTGGCGTGGTGCTTGTCCTCAGCCTTCTTGAGCATCTTCTGGTAATCCTCCTGGGTAGACTCGGAAAGGTTGAGGTGCTGCTTCTCGTTGACCTCGGAGCTGGGAGCAGCGGCGGGGGTGATCTCATCGTCGCTGATCTTCTTGGGGTTGGGGTCCTCAGACTCTTGGGAGACGGAGACGTCATCTTCCTCGGCACCGTGCTGGATGACAGCGTAGTTGGGGACACGAGCGTTCTCGGCATCAGGAGGAGCGGGGCGCTTGAACAGGAGAGGGCCCTGAACGGCATCCCACCAGCGGAGGGTGTAGTCCTTCTTGATGACGACGGCGTGGACGAAGGGGACGAAGAAGATGGCAGAGAGGAAGAAGAGACCGAATCCGACACCGAGAGTGACGGAGGCGATGTACCAGGCAGGCTTCTCAGCGAGTCCCAGGCGGGGAGATCCCTTGTAGACGATGGAGAGAGTGCAGATGGTACCGGCGATGAGGAAGAAGAAGGGAGAGGTCCAGACAGCCCAAGGAACAGGGTTCTTTCGGACGTGGACAACAAACTTGACAAGGGAGAAGATGATGGCAGCAAAGCAACCAGCGATAGCGGGAGCCATACCGAGACCAGCAAAGATAGCACCGAGACCCTGACCACCGTTCCAACCCCACTCGACCTTGCTAGCACCAACAGTAGCGATACCGACACCAGCGAGCGACGAGATAAGCGAGTATGTTGACGAGACGTGGGCGTTGTGCTTGGTGCACCACATGACCCAGATGGAAGCACCAGCTGAGGCACAGGCGAAGGCGAGGAGCTGGACACCGGCGTTGTCGCGGAAGGATTCCATGGGGATGATGCCGTTCTTGATTGTCGAGGCGGTTCGGGCACCGACTGCTAGGGCGCCGAGGAGTTCGAAGATACAGCAGAGCACCATGGCTCCTCGGTATGTGACGGAGCGCGATGAAACACTGGTAGCCCAAGCGTTGGCGACATCGTCTGTTGAAGAAATTGTCAATCATCTGTGAAATAGCATGTGAAGGTGAGGGGGGCTACATACTGGCACCGTTGTTGTAGGCCTCAAGCAGAGCGAAGCAACTGCCAATGGCAAAGACGTAAGTGTAAGCCTCGAGAACCATCTTGGCTATTTGTGTAAAAGAGGGGGGGAGTAAAAAGAAAGGTTAGCTAAGCTGTATGAAGCTTGCTTCTTTGGAGAAGACGGAGAGGGGAGGGGATGGAAGAAGGGATGCTCGAGCAAGGAAAGACAAGATTCAGAGTTCGGGGTCCTGGAGGGGAGACTTTAAAGGTTTCTGCAGTACCATCGAAACATTAAAAAAAAAAGTTATCCATGGGTCGTTGTACCGTAGCTCCCCCTGCCAAAGAGGCTAAAAACTCAAAGGTCCCTAAGCTTACAGTAGTTCCGTGCGTACACCCCCACCCGAAGGAGGGAGGTCCAGAAGCTGCAGAAGCTAAAGCCACTGCGTGTTGTGTTTCTCTTCGGTGAGACGATATGGCTACCGATTACACGGTGGCTTCACGCCTTCACACCCATCGTGAGTGTTTGCCGCTTTTGGATCCCAGCCGAGGCGGGTGGGTATCCCTGAGGGCCACTAAAGAATTAAGCATATTAACCCTATCATCTCTCTCAAAAACCCCACGTGCGAGATCTCCAGCCCCAATTCTCATCGCTAATTGGTCAGAAGCTTCACATCAACAGCACATGGGGGGCTACGCCACAAACTGCGGGACAAGAGATGGCCAAGCGATCGGTGACACTGCTTGGCTAGAAGCTGATTTCTGGGCGAGTCGCGTGCTCTCTTTTCAAATCGTGGGTAAACCAAACCCTGTAGAGATTTTTTAGAGTTGGAAAAATGCTTGAAAGTAAGTTTATTCACAAGCACAAAAGTATGCTTATTATTGCTGTTGCATTCATGAGCGTGTGCACGTGCATATGCGTGCTTGGGTTCTCAGACATAACAAATCTCCCCCAATTCAAGCAAATAATAAGATTAAAAAATACAACCTTTTTTTACCCGCTGTAATTTGTATCACCTTTGCTGCTTCGTAACACGGACATGCTCCGATTTTACAATGCTCGAATCCATCGTCTCGGTTTAAGAGGCTTGGCAAACCGTACCGTTAGCAAGTCAATTCACAATTCCTCACAGCGTTTGAACTGTAAAGTCTAGCCCTCGCCCGAGAATACTCCACCGTTCGGTCTCTCTTCCTGGTTAGATCGCAAGTTCTATCGCTGGCCCTGTTCTCTTACCCAATCTAGACCTTCTCCCCGTTGAGTCGCATCTCCCCGCGCAAAACGTGCAGAGCCATTTGAAACGGCCACATGGGGAAATGGAGAGATCTCACTGGATAGATTGCACCCCGGACACTAGTATGCACTACGTCTGTTTATTGGGTCCTTTTGCTGGCCACTTTTTTCAACGACAGGGATTATTATCATTTTTTTGGGTGTCGTTGAGTTTCTTTTGGCCTGACATTTCCGATTCCCGCTTTGTCTAATGCACGTGAAGTTGTTCGTTGTTGCGGCATCCTTGATTGTCGTACGCACGCATGATACCCGCTCCCTCGGCGAACGGGTGAGACCTTGACGAGTGTCTGACCATGTCGCTTTGGTAAACCGAGTCTTGAATTCGGTGTCTGTATAGAGAATTGTAGATCACTAGTTTCATGAATAATTACTTTTTGGCGCTTCCATCGTTCAGCTCTAGACTTATCTCTAAGCTTAAACCTAAAGCTACATTTTTACACATCGACTTTCCTAGATCATCCCTCGAGAGATATTCATCGCCACCATCTCATGTCCAGCTCTCTACACCATCACGGCAGCTTTTACCGTTCGCCAAGTCTGTGCCAAGCTGTTATATACCGAGTACCAAGAAGGCATCTTCCGGAATACCCGTCATCTCGGCCGTTCTGCCCTGGACGCCCAGAAAACGCCTTCCGTCTCGGCGATCCATCCCTCAGCTGTCTGCCCTGCCCGCGCATGTCTTGGCCGTTCCTTGCACCACGGGGACACGACGCGGGCCCTAGATTGGGTGCAGCAAGCATCCGCCCTACATACAGAAGAAAAAAACCACACCAACGGTCCGCTAATCGTGACGTCCCCCGGTGCATGTATCCTGTTTAGCGGCATGCCCGTCCGTGTGTAGCTTTCGCGAGGATCCTGAGCCAACTGTATCCACCCCGTTGGCGATTACAAGACGCTCTAGCAGGAGATTGGCACACGTCTAACCCTTGTCTGCATAGGTGAGCTGCAGGATCAGTGATCACTCTTGTTCTCGAAGGTTTAGCGGATATCGCCATCGCCGTAGGATCGTCGGGGATGGGATATCAGAAAGATGCCTGTTGATATTGTAGCTGTATTTTTTTCGATTCTCGATTTGGACGTCTGAGAACGCCACTCCAAGATGGGAAAGCATCTCGGATCACTGTGAATTTATCGATAGCTCATATCGAGATGGGTATTTTGACGTCAAAGCTGAAAACGTGATCGTCAACTTGATGTTTTCCCTCGACGATCAACATTTTTCTGCTGCGCATAATGATATGAATAATATCAAAAGAAGAATGAATTCTCACCCGATGTGAATATTGATCACGATATTAGCATTATGAAAGATTATCCTCCTCTCCCTAGATCAATATGCTCATTTTGAAATATTCAATCTGAAGGCAAAACTACCCTATACAAAACTGATTGCAGCAAGGCCATTCCCAGAATGAGTACTCTATGACGCCTCTTGAACGCCAAACCCTAGACAGGGCCTCTAATTGGGTCGCCTTTTCTCTTCACCAATGTCTGGCCTGCGACTCGGCAGCAACGGACAACTCAACCCAAACCTTGAGTTTATGCATGGAACTTGAAGCCTTCCCGAACATGGAAGTGATGCACGCTCTCTATTTCCGCTCTATCCCCGCTCTATTCCCGATTTATCCTCTCATATCTGCTCTCTTCGGGATGCCAGTCTAGGAACTTTGACACTCTAAATTCACTGCAAAAACACTGGAATGTAGAAAATTGCGCTGATAACCGTTGCCCCCAACATTTCTCTCCCTTTGCCAGATAAGAGGCAACGTTTTTGAGCGTTAGTAACGACAAATTTGGGTGATCGGCCAACCCGGACCATCGTTTCCCCAAAAGATGGGTTGCCGAAACACGGGGGCCCTACGGCTTCAGATATTGGCTGCTTCATTTCGCGTTGCTCCTCCGTCGGATGATCGACGCTAGTCTCGTGTCACCTCTAGCTGAACTCGTTTGATTTGTGATTCTTTGGCGTCTAGATTCTTTCTCATTTCATTAGGTGTCAGAAATAATATTTCGCCCGGCTCACGTGAAAAAAAGAGGCCGCGCCTCGGAAAGGCTCTTTTCATCAGAAGCTCCTGCCTTTACGACTTCGATCGCGACACGCGTCGGGACCGCATGTGAGCATGTAATACTTGAAAATATCCTATTCGTAAATTTATTGATATCATCCTCTCCAGCGCTCAATTAAGGAACTCCAGAATCGCAGAGACAACAACGTCAGGCGCCTGCTCAGGAATGTAATGCCCCGATTCGACACTTCGACCTTCGACAGGGACACCAGGATCAGCAACGTCCTTCCACTCCTTCACAGCATCAAAGCACTTCTCAATAACCCCATGCTTTCCCCATAGGACAAGCAAGGGGCTCTGGATCCTTCGACCTTGCTTCAGATCCTCACGCGCCTCCTCCAGATCGACCGTCGCGCTCGCGCGATAATCATTGCACATGGCATGAACCGTTGCAGGATCTTCCAAATTCTTGGCATAGATCTCAAAACACTCTGGCTCAAAGATGGCTAACCCATCGCCTTGACGACCGCCCATGAACATCTCCGCTAACTCTCTAGGCTTCGCGGTGATGAGTGTCTCAGGAAGAGGCTCCTTCTGAATGAGGAAGAACCAGTGAAAGTATGCTTTCGCAAAGTCAAAATCCGTCTTGGTGTACATTGCCAGTGTAGGGCAGATGTCGAGTAGTATGAACTTGCGAATGCGATCAGGATAATCGACAGCAAGTTTATGCGCGACTCTGGCACCGCGATCATGCGCGCAGACGAAGAAAGACCCAGTGTGACCTAGAGCATCCATGACATCGATGCAATCTCGCGCCATGGCGCTCTTTGCATAAGAAGATATATCATCAGGCTTGGAGGACTTTCCGTAACCTCGGATATCAATCAGCACCACGTTGTACTTGTCGAGAACCTGAGGTGCAACGCGATGCCAGATGTGTAGTGTCTGGGGAAAGCCATGGATGAGAAGAAGGGCGGGCTTAGCTGAGGACTCGCCGCTTTTCAAGCCGTTGATGGTGATGTCCGGGTTGGACTTTGTCTTGATTGCGAAAGGTTCAAAGTTGTCAAACATTTTGAGAAGCTAATAGTGATGAATATAGTAAGAAAATATCAAGGAACTTGAGTTGTATGCGCTGTTTACTGAGCTTATATCAAGAGAACGCCCTTTGGTAGACAAGTTGCTTAAATAATGTATTGTATTTTGGTGATGATTAATTGCGGAGAGTGGCTATGCCGTCATTATTTCACGAGCTCGCTGCCAAACCTCGGCCACTTTCCGCTAGCGGGCTTACCATCTGCCGCATGATAACGGTCAAACTCACCGAACAAGAGGCCAGAATAGTGACCGACTAGGCAATGGTATAGCAATTCACTTGTGAGACGTGTTTTCTCTGCTGTTTCTGAGACGCAGTCGCACTGGCAATCGGCCAAATGGCAATCAGTCCGGCCTTATCGGGGTCCCTACGCCGATAAGAACCAGCGGACATTTCTTTGTCCGCCGATGGTCCGTGACTCCGCCGGTTGGGAAGTGGGGATTCATCATCGGGTTTTCTGTATCCCGATATCGTCGGCCTTTGGTATGACCGTCAAACACTTATGAATTGCAAGTCCTCAGAAATAAGTCGGAGGAAATCCTCTCTGAGAAACAAGCGGTCTCAAAGACTTCATATTAAACACCTGACTTGACAAATCTCTCACAATGTCCAAAACACTCAAGATCGCTGTTATTCCAGGCGACGGCATCGGCAAAGAAGTCATGCCGTACGGCGTCCGATGTCTCAAGGCCGCAGCAAAGAAGTTCAACCTCTCGCTTGAGTTCCAAGAGTTCGACTTTGCAAGCTGCGACTACTACGAAAAGCACGGCAAAATGATGCCTGATGACTGGAAGGATACCCTCCAGAACTTTGACGCAATCTACTTTGGCGCCGTTGGCATGCCTGACCAAGTCCCCGATAACGTCAGTCTCTGGGGCAGCCTTCTCAAATTCCGTCGCGAGTTTGACCAGTACATCAATCTACGACCTTGCCGACTCATGCCTGGTATTCCTTCCCCCCTCGCAGGTCGCAAGCCCGGCGACATCGACTTTTGGATCGTGCGTGAGAACACGGAGGGGGAGTACTCCAGCGTCGGAGGAATCATGTTTGAAGGAACAGAACGAGAGACTGTGATTCAAGATACCGTCATGACGCGTGTTGGGGTTGATCGCGTTCTTCGCTATGCCTTTGATCTTGCGCAGAGTCGACCTAGGAAGAAGTTGACAAGTGCGACGAAGAGTAATGGTATCAGCATCACTATGCCTTGGTGGGATACTCGCGTGGCGGATATGGGTAAGAAATACTCTGACGTTGCGGTTGAGAAGTATCACATCGATATCTTGACGGCACACTTTGTCCAGCGGCCTCAGATCTTTGACGTTGTTGTTGGATCAAACCTCTTCGGCGATATCCTGTCTGACCTTGGTCCTGCATGTACGGGGACGATTGGCATTGCGCCATCAGCAAACCTCAACCCAACGGGCGATTTCCCCAGTTTATTCGAGCCTGTTCATGGAAGTGCACCGGATATTTACGGTAAAGGGATTGCTAATCCTATTGGGATGATCTGGGCGGGGCAGATGATGTTGTCGCACTTTGGGTATGCAGATGCCGCTGCAGGGATGATGAAGGCTATTGAGACTGTGCTGGCGAGTTCGGGAGCGGAAGTGAAGACGGCGGATATTGGGGGTAAGGGAAATACGCAGACATTGGGAGAGGCTATAGAGAAGGAGATTTTGACAGGTCAATAAAATAGATAGTACAAGAAGTTTCGTTGTATTCTTGAGACACTGCCTCTCATTCTATCCCCATTGCGTTCTATGGAGGTTGGTCGCCAACATAAATGAAATTGGCGATTGAGGCAAGCCACGAGTAGAAGCACGCTGCATGAGTGTCGCATCCACCATGACAACGAATAAAAGCTCCAAGCGGCATTCTCTTGCATGATCTGAAAGAAAGTTGGTGTGCTGATAAATCACAAGGTACAGAACACAGCAGGACTCTGCCAGTGGCAGGCCGTTTGCTTATCAAAAATGTCAGTCCAGTCCGAAGTCTTAAGATAATGACACATAGCCACCATCACGTCTGGTGGGGTGTTGCGAAGATGCATCGGGGATGAGGGATGAAACATGTCGATTTTCCGTATTATTTGCTCTCTGGTGTTGTCTCATGTTGCTCTTAACTAAGAGTCATCATGGCGCAGTACAAAGCTATTCTTTTTACTGAAACGACGGATCTCCCCCCAAGGAGACCACAGCGACGTATACTACTGGAAGAAACAATCCCCTAATCGCTTCAAATCGACTCGGGAGGCCGATTCTGTGTCACTACCTCACGCCGATACAGAGTCCAAAGCACTGACACTAGATATCCCGACATCACGACAGTTTCGATTCAGCGAGCATCGGGTTCAAGTCCTTACACAAACCTTCCTGCTTCATTGCGGGTTGCCGGAGCCAGCGTATTCTGCGTGCTGAACGCTTCGATCATTATTCCAGGGACAAGTATTCTAGTCGCTTCGACCTCTAGGACCACGATACTGCTCACAGACTTGAAGAACGTCAATATCGCTGGACCTATGCAGACGAAGCTTCTTCTGATTAGACTCGGACCGAATACTACCTTATCTGTGAATGGTGTTTCACTACAGGCCCAGTCTCTCTACGAACTGGCGATGTTGCATCGACTGCCGAGAATGCCGACACTGGAAATACCTACCGTGTTCTTCTGCCCTACGAAAGAGGAGTCTATAACAGCGCTAGAGCACTACACTTGGCCAGGGCTGGTGGGTAACTTTAGAACAGCCTGTTTCAGTCCTAGCCTTGAAAGGATTCACTTCGGTCTTACTGCAAGCAAATGGGGTCTCAAGGCAGAGCTCGATATCAGATCAACGGAAAATGGTACTGAAGTGCCCAGTGTGATATTGTGTTTTGTCGCGGACAATGCACTGGAGCTTTACGAAATTAATATGACTTGGATGACTATCCCCTCTGAGCCGACAGTCGAGTGGTAGAGGAACAGTACTTCAAAGAGTAGTAAGCAACTGCAGCAACAGCTTGGCATTGGAGTTTTCGACAAAGACTACAGGAGACGACCTAGTATGCGCTCGAGATCCGAGTGCATGGCCCGAAATACTCGAACCAATAATGGAGTACAAGAACTTTGCCCTTATACAAGCGCTATTGGGGTACTCGCCCCAAGGAAGCTGGGCCATGACAAACTGCAAGGATCTCTATGAGGAGGGGTGGATCGCTTAGAGGTCGGCACATGCTGTGCATGTCTCATCCAAGACATCCTGCGAGCGACGGGCGATCCTGCATTGAGCATACCGGCCCTTTGCCTTTAGGTTTCACTCCATGATCTTCCGCGACAGCAGGGCAGAGTTTGGCCTGCATGAGCCAGTCACCACCATAAACTTAGTCGAGATGCTCCTCACAGTGCGGTGGACTCGGCTAGCCGTAGCTCTGCGTCTGTTCTTTAGTCACTTAATGCTACTGTGCAGCACGATGGTGCTGTTCCAATTCAAGACAAGGGCTTCTGATCTGGGCAACGCTTGGCAAGCCGTCGTCCAAGTTGTGTCGACTGAAACGCGTGCGGTCGTGGAGGAGGCTAGTCCGATGAGGGATAAAGAGATTGAGGCTTGGGCTAGGTCATCGGGTGTTTCTAGAAGGTCGTATACTGTATCAATGTCCGATATCAGGAACAGAACGGAGATTATGGATCGAAAGATGTGAAAGACATCGAAGGTTTCGAGTTCCAGGGTTAAATCATCTTCCAGAAGTAAATTACAAGCATATCATACCGGAAGATGTATAATATCCACAAGGTTGAGTCATTATATCTTCCTGCACTTGATTAGTGCTCTGATCTTCCCCCCTGAGCGACCTTGCCGCTGTGGGTACTCTAGATCTCATCTTCGGTCCATGGTGCCGATCACGGGTTCTACCAACATGCAATTCTCGTTTATCAACCAAGGCTACATATAACAAAGCTCCCTGTCAATAATTTGAGCTCATAATTCCCGCCAAGGGGGGGCAATCAGGATAATAAATTCCCGCAGCGACATGCACGGGCCGATAAAGTCCGCTCAAACGCTGGCCTCAATTCTGTGGCATCGATCGTGACATCCGGACCAGTCAGATGTTCAGACCGCACTGATCTCCTGTCGGAGCGACAACTTACCTCGGTGAGATGTACGTTTAGCTTGCTCATTGTAATAAAAAAGAAACATGCCCATGTCTGATCATCCGGAATGAGCCGATTAGTATGGGGTAATTCAACGTCTATTCGTACAACGATATCGGAGTGTCGTGATGTACGGAACGGGCCGGAAGTTCCGGGTGGATGCAAAGCTTCCCCAGAAAGCCAAGCTGTAACCGTTTCATTTATGTTGTACTAACTCCTTCTTTAACGAGCAAGAAGACGAACAGCTCGTATCCTTTAGTCTCATTTCTTCTGAGGTAGCCTAAGATCAAGTAGTGGCCATAACATGTGATTAACAGTCAATGGTGTAGTTGTGCTAGGCCGACTTGATTGTCGGTCACGAAATGACTTTCCGTTCCTGTCTTTGTGTCGATAACTCGCTCATCGTGCGGGCGAAGACATCCTACGCCAAGCAATTTCTTCACTGTATCAAGAAGTTGCTAGAACGATGGCACGAGCTTCAAAGGCTAAAGTAACTGGGTAGATCCTAGGACACTGAGTCTCTTATACGCTGGGCTAAATAGAGTTTGCACCACGGCACATTCATCCTAGCACGCGACCTTCTCATCGCGGCATAGCGGGATGCAACATCAACTTGGACATCCAATGAGACCCGCCATTTAATGACGCAAACACGTCTCAAATCCGGTGAGGTAGTAATATGTCAGGTAATAAGAAAGAAATAAACTTTGTGGCTTTATGTCGTCTAGAATCTCCTGTGTTCTTCAGTACGAAATAATCGGCTGATTTTCGATCGCTTATCTGGTCGCAGGGGGACCGTTGGGGTTACCATCTCGCGACGATTTCTATGAACGGACCAGTTTGAGCGGCAGGATGACATATCAGGAAGTTGCCAGCAGACTATGAGTTCAATGTCAACAATCTCCGACACGTTTCAGATTATTAGCCTGGAACGAAATACCGTAGGTAGTATTGATGCTATGACCATTGCCGAGGCCATCTAGTTGGGCATCATTATGTCACGAAAATACCAGAAGTTCTTATTTATATTCATAATAAACCGACAAAAGAGCTTCAGGATACAGCACATCCAGTCCATCATCAATCAGTCAAGCGCCCCAATGTTTTCAACGATGTCAGACCAGACCTTTCTTGACTCGATTCCTCGGACATTTGGCCACAGGTCTTACCAATCAACACCCTTGGCCATGGATGCAACCATTAGCGACGCCTTTGAGGCTTTAGATGACATCCATTTTGACCTTCAACCATTCACTGTACAAGAAACTCCCCGGAAGGATTCGGCGACACTCGAAAGAAGGAGATTCTCCTGGGAAACTCCATCGACATCTTCATATCACGCTCTTTCCGATGACACGTTGGCCAACGATGAAAAATCACGGCTCTATATTTTTTCTCCATCCTCTGTCGTTTCAAAGGCTCATGAGCAGTTTCGTTCCATTTTACCAGAAGACATCACTGGTACCTTTGTAAACAATTACGAGAGCCTCGATCAACGGGTACATCGATGGCTCTCAGAGCTCCCTGATATTCCATGGCTGGACGTGAGTTATGTTGATGTAAGCCTTCCTACCTTAGCAAATATCACGAAGGATCCGGCTAATGCGTACTTTAGGCCCTACAGGAAAGCACCGGGGACGAATCTTCGTCAACGACTGATATTGAACAACCAAGAGAGCCTGTGCCTGGAACCGAGGGTATTTTAAATTACCTGGACTTCTTAGGCACATGCTATGAGAGCATTCAGCCTACAAGTCCAACAGGCGGATATATAGACTATGGAAATCATCGACTTCATGTTCCGACGGATCCAGCAACGACCCTGGATGCATACCACTTGACCTTGCTGCAAATCTACTCGTCTTCCGCTTTCGGTACAACAATTAACTGGAGATTTCGACCATCGATGCGACGAAGGTACCCCAGGGGCTTGGAAAAGGAAGCCCGTAGAAGTATTAGTCTGGTAGCATCTTCGAGATCCCGCGAGTGAGGTCTCAGGCATTTAAAAGGAGCGACTACTGTACTTTTGTTTGATTGAAGATATTATCTTTGCATTACTTAGAAGAACTTTCAGAATAGAAAAAATACTGCAGCGGCCATGCCAACGACTCAGAGGATTGAGTACTCATGACTGAGCCGTTTAGGCCTTGAGTTCACGCTTACTCAGTGCTTACCTTCCCCTCGCCAGCGCTGCGCACCATTCTAAAGAAGGATAAGAGAATAATACACCAACAGTCTAGAACGAAGCCACCAGTCAGAACTTCTTTAGCGAGGAAAATCTAGCCAATCATCCGTTGTTCGTGACTGAAGCTTCGCCGTCCGTGCTAAATGACCGTGCACTTGGGGTTGTCATCCTGTAGCCTCCCCAATCGGCATCACGATGAGCCTTGGCAATCATTAAGAGTATGCCGCGGCATGTAGATCTATCGGCAGGTATATCAGGGGGTTTTATGATGGCCCGGTAGCTAGTACTTGATGGGTCAAGCGTGAATGGCCTGGAGGCGCTTCGGTTTGCGGGCTGTAATAGAACGCAAACCAAAAGAAGCCAGCAAGTACTAGCGAGAGTTACCAGTCCTCTGGAAAGCTCTAGGCCGTGGCAAATCTACCACGTTGACAATTGGAGCAGCTCGTGGCCTACGGTATTTCTATAGATGCCTCATGGTCATAAACCTTCCAATGCCAAACCGTTTCGCACTATGTAAATGTCATCCGATTCTGACTCGAGTTGTGGCTGTCAAGCCGAGTTAGCACAGTCACTACCGGGGGGGGAGAAGCTTCCAATCCCCGGCAAGGATTCCCCTGCTAAAGTGACAAGATCGCCCGGAGACGCGGCCAAGCTGTCAATAGGCTTTACATCGTGTTTCACGGTGGCAATTGGAACCGAATGCAACGCTCGTAGATCAACTCTAAGTTCTCTGTGGTGATATAAGCTCTCAGCCACAAGTCTCAATTCTCTGGTAGTTTCAACGTGACGCAATTGTGACACAATACTGATTGAAAATGAATTGCATTCATATATCCGTTCGCTGACTGGATTTTCTGCATGCAAAGGGGATCAGATAGGTGATTGAAACAGATAGCTCACACGCTCGGACACGGCCAGGGTTGGAAAATGAAACAGGAGATTGTTCTAAGTCTATGAACTTGATCATTGAACAATGAAGGGTTTCCATTCGATTTCCTCCCAGCAAAAGATGACAGGCTTACTCATACAATGACACACACTCTTAATTATACTCTATTCGTTGAAGAATATAGTTGTCGCATTCCAATGACCAAGGTGGCTCAATATTAGTCCAGCCTCTCTCATTCCTTGATAATACAGCCCGCGTATCGAGGCCACGAGATGAAACTAACCGCGGTTCTGGAACAGCTCACAGATGATGAAAGAGGCACTTGCGCTAGTCTAAGTGATAGCACGGCGTTTATGCGGCATAAATTGACATATGAGGGTGCGCTAAAAATGTCCTTAACAAGTTAGCATGTCGCTATCCGCGCTTTGATAGCAAAAGTGGTTTCACCAAGGTTAGCTCAGCCCGGCAGTAGTAGCTCAGCTCCATCATGTGCCAACTGTCATTGCAGTTAACATACTTTAATAAGCTTTTTATACTTTATAATGGGATTCCGAAACATCATACAGATGTAAAGTCTTGGAAGAATCCACAGTCATTCCACGATAAACATCACCATTCTACATAACATCACAATGAGAAGCCAGAACTTTTACTCTTCTTCTAACGAGGATATGCCAGCTCCTCTAAAGTTTCCTCGTCGCACATCTTCCTCGCGTAACAAGCGACCGCTACCTCACATTGCCACTACCATCGAGCCTGGATTCAGCAGGCAGTTGTGCACGCTCCACGAATGCGCAGACGATGCTTCTCGGCCAAACCATGAACGGAGCTTCTCACTTGGCTCACTGCGGACGCCTACAACCCCTGGTCTCATCGACTCGCCCTACAGTGATGTATCACCTACGCTCCGCATGTTCTCAACGTCATACGTCATGACAAAGCCCGAAGCAGATTCGGAGAATTACTTTCAGGGCGACCTTAGTGATACACTCCAAGTACCGACATCCCAGCAGAAGCCACAAGGGAAAGTTCAAAATTGGCTTTCTAAACTTCCTAGTCGAATAGAATCGCCCTTTGAAGAAAAGAGACGAGATGACGAAGTGAGCCGTATTTTGAAGTCGAGACAGCCCCACGCTGCAGACGCTCCCACGTTTTACGTTGAAGATGAGAATCAATTTCTGGATATAGATCCCGAGGAAGACGACGGATCTGAAAGTTCCGGGTCCGAGGATACTGGAGAACTTGATGGCTATCACGAGGCTCTCTTCAGGTTATCAGGGGCGAAAGATAATTGCAGGCCAGTATTTCGGGCATCGATGCGACGCCAATTTCCGATTGACAGGGAAATAGAAGCCCATTTGAAGAAATTTTGAGACGCTGGAGTAACCAGTGTATCAAAAATTGCTTAATTAGAGTTGAATAGAGCGTTTTTCTTTGTCAAGGGCTGGTCTGGGAATTTGCAGGTTGTTATGAGTTATGGCGAGCTGAGTCTCTCGCAAAATTGTAGTTTTACGGGACTATATTGTAGAAAGGAATGGGTTTATGCTGTAAATTGTTTATAAGGATTTGGTTAAGCTGACAGTCAAATAGAATAAAGTCATAGGAATATAAAATCTAAATATACATACAAATGCCCAGAATGAACAGTTATAGATCTTTATATATCCTTGTCCTATAGCTTGAGATTTCGATCACATGACACAATAGGCATATTTGAGTATTCAGTATTGTCATTAATAGTATCTAGTTACTCTTGGTATCATCATACGTTAAATCACCAACACTTCCGTCCCCCATCGTTGTCAGAGTAGTCATCTAAGCATGAGAGACCTGGACTTGATCCTTGGGATCAGTCATAGCCTGCTCAACAAAGACCTTGTGCCAATGTCCAGTGAGCAGAAGACGGGTAGTCTCCTTAACACCAGCCCAGTTCTCCCTAACAATATCCATGGTAGGTCGCGAGAAGACAACGTCGATCTCTTCCAGAGTCTTGTTCTTGGTCTCAGGCATGAAGAAGATCTGGTAGATCTCACCAATGAACGCAATACCGCCGTAGAAGCCCAGAGCAAGCCCAGTCTTGCCCATGGCATCCTGCATAGCGGTGAAGTTATAGGTGACGACGAAAGAGGCGAGGAAGAGAAGAGCATCAGATGTAGTCATTCCGTAACTTCGAAGGTAGGTGGGGTAGACCTCAGAGGGAACGACCCAGGTCAGACAGGCATAGGAACCAAAGAAGCCCATGTAAATAATGAGACCGGAGAGGTAGAGACCCTCGACAGTCTGCAGCTGGGTCTCGACGTCGAACTGATAACTGACACCAATCAAGACCAGTCCAATAAAGAATCCGGGTAACATAGTGATGGCCCAGAAGCGTCGACCGAATCTCTCCATGAGGAAGATGGCGGGAATAGTGCCGAGGAGAAGAGATCCACCACCAACAAGGGACATGTAGTTAGATTCCTTCTTGTCAAATCCAATCTGGTTCATAAGGACAGACATGTAGTACATGATGGCGTTGACACCAGTAAGCTGACCAAGAAGAATCATGATATTGGCGTAGACAAGAGCGCGACGAGCACGGGGCTCAGTAAAGAAGTCCATCCAAGGGAAGCGATGGTTCTTGGCACCCTCAGCGACAGCATTCTCCTCCGAAATGACAGAGGCACTCATGACATAGAACTCTTCACGCGACTCACGGTCCTCGATACCGCGAATGCGCTTCCAGACCTTGTAGGCATCAAGGTGGCGCTTCTGGTGGATGAGGAAACGGGGAGACTCGGGGAGGAAGAGCATGCCGAAGAACATGATGGTTGAGAAGACAAGAGATGAACCGAGAATGTAGCGCCAGTTGCCGGGGACGTTAAGGAAGATGGCGCCGACAGCGTAGCCGAGGACTTCACCGAGGGCGATGTTGAATTGGTACAGAGAGACGAGGTTACCACGAATTCGGCGCTCGACGGTCTCAGCAACGTAGACAGGGACTGTACCACCTTCAAGACCGACTCCGAGACCGAGAATGACACGTGATGAGACAATCATACCTGAATAGTCAGCACGGTGATGCTCATCGCGCGGAGAGCAGACGACTTACCAAAGTTGATTGAACCAGCTTCCAAGGCAGCACCAATAGTGTAAAGAATAATAGAGATGATGATAGCGCCCTTGCGACCAAAGTACTCGTTCGCAGGCGACAGAAGCAGCGCGCCGCCAACAGCACCAAGCGGCATACCAGAGTTGACAAGACTGTTCTCATGCTCAGTGAGACCAAGGTCATCGGGCAAGAATAAATTCGCGCCGCTGATGAGAGACTGGTCAAGACCAGAGAGGAGACCACCCATGGATGCAAACGCTACCAGGAGCCAGGTGAAGTGCTTGGGGTTGGCGAACTGGACCTGGAAGAAGCCCTTGTTCAGACCGCCAGCTTCATCGAGCTGACGCTCCATGTCATCAATGAGGTCGTCGATCTCACGACCGCCATGACGAGCTACTTCAAGGGCTTCGAACTCTGCTTTTTCGTGACCCATTGCTTCATGGATCTTATCCTTCTCACGATCGACCGTGGTGGTCGAGTTCTGTCGACTCTTGCCCATTGTGAAAAGAACTGGAATGTATAATGAGTAGTGAAGAGGGAAAGGTTGTCAGTGACACCTGTAGAAAGAATTGTTTGTCGCGGCAAACCCCAGGTTCTTATATGCAATCCACAAATTCCCACAAGTCTGGAGAGACTTTATGCGAGTAGTCTGTTTCGCCATGGGGCACCGCAAAATGCAACGGCACAAAGTTATGGGGAATAAAACTAATGCGGAGCGTGCCCACGACGGTAGCACCGAAAGATTCGCCGCTCGTTCTCCATCAGAAGATGCCGTCTGAGCCGATTATGGGGTGGAGTTCCATAACGCGTCTCCTTGTATCGATACCGCAGTTTGATAGGCGACGTAGGATCGAAAGCATTTAGAGCGGGATCACCGCGCGATTATCACCAGTGACATGATGCTTAGTCGGATGATCTCTTCTCCTACAGGCTCATCGAACCATCCATCATTGCCGAGAAGCCTTTAAAGGGTCGCAATGAATGTGTCGGTCCGGTGGGTAGGCCAATGAGTAGGGTCGGCGGTCACATTGACATGGCCACTCTTGCAAGTCCCGGGAGGGATCGACACAAGACTAACGGCGGATGAATGATGTTCCTTTTCTAGAAATGTTCTACGGCAAGCCTTTTACGTCACAGGAGCGGTTGACGGTCGCCCTGTTTCTCTCCACCTTGGAAAACAAGCCGCTTCGTAATCAGGGACCACCGTTGGCGTGAAGAAGATGGACCTAATACTCCTAGCGTGGCATGAGGATCTGAAGAAATGACATGAGACGGAAAGGAAACAGAAGGTATAAGGCAATGCCAAGTCGAAAGCTTTGCTATTCCCATGCCAAGATGATGGGATCTCGTGGTAGACTAGACCGATTGAATGAAAGCGGCCGCTGAAGCGAGCACTAGAGCCTCTGTGATCTCGCCATGATTTAGCCGCATCTCTTGGCTGTCAATCAGTAACATGACGATGCCTCACTGTGAGAAAGCTACCCTGCACTTAACCAACGGATCTCTGTTTGGCTTCAATTGACCGCTTACGAATCATCACAATGCAACTAATGTTGATTAAACTTTTATTTCTCGATCTAGACCTCACGTCGTGAGATTTATCATTTGCTACCGGAGAATCGGCATCATTGACAGCAGTCGCGTAAAATACCGCGGCCAACGTCCCCCGTCCAATTGCACCACAAACCCACAAATCAACCTTAACACTTCCCCATGGCGAACAACATGCGGACATTGCGGAGACATGCTCTTCTCCAATGTCCAGGGTAATCAGCACACAAAAACCTTGGATACTGCTTGTTTCAACTGTCGGCCCGTTGGCTCAAGCAGATGACTCCAAAAACTCCACCATCTCCAACACAACGGAAAGAAACGGACCTGGTATATAGCTTCTTCGCGTGGTAGACAACGCGATTTTGGGTAGAACGAGGATATCACGGGGGCGCCATGACCCCCGCGATTCTGGGTAAAGGGCCGAATTCCTCCACAGAAGAGAAGAATGAACCCCAATTACGGTACCCAGTTTTTATAAAAGCAGGGATTATCAGGCAGACGTTTAAGAGAACTCAAAGTGGTGATCACATCTTGTAGGAGAGAAATCGAGTCATGAGCCTTGCGGATCCGCGTCAAATTCCTGCTTGGGCATCCAAGAGTCGGGATCTATACCGCTTTAGGACTTAACGAGTCTCCACTTGTAATCAAACCAGAAAACAGCGTTGATTCCACTGTTCCACGACGGAAGAATGAAACGGTAGCAGGAGAAAAAAATCTGTCAATAGTGGGGTTCTGTGCATTTCTATACGACACTGGAAAACTCTTCCGATCCGGGAACTGACGTCTTGAGGTCATCGTGAGTTTGCGGCGCAAGCAGAGCCTCAAGTTTGAGCTTGCTCACCCAACCCACGAAATGAATTTAGCCATCTCATCCCGTCCGCCACCAAAATCTCATCTCCTTTCAGCCCTACCGGCTGTGCCTTCTTGGCTGGAACTAGGCCCTCTTGGCTCTCCCCCTCGCATCCTTGACCCCAACGCCCAGCACAAACGCGATTCTGAGAACAGTACAGATACCCGTAACTACAATACTGAACCAATCTTCCCAGCGCCAATCTGCAAGTGCTAAATTCCCCGAGATGCGCATGCCAATGTATATAGCTGTGAGCATGGTGAAGTCAGCTGGTAAGATAGCTAGCTGCACTATCTTCCAGATGTTGATATCGTGCGTGTAGCGTAGGAGCCCGACGAGGATGATTAGGTATGACGTGCCCATGCCGCCGATCTGGTAGATGAAACAGCGGAAGTGGTCGGTTGGTGGGTAATTGACGAAGAAGGCCTGTATGGCGAGATCGTGGTCGATAAAATTACAATACATCCCAGCGAGAGTGAGGATGGGGTCGACCCAGAGGAACCAGAGGCTGTAAATGGGGTGGATTTTATCTGTGATTGCCATTTTGAAGATATTACGACGATGCGACAAGTATTTTGCAGAATTAGCATGATCAAAATGACTGATCTTTCGAGGTTCTTGTTCTTATAGTCGTTGAGAAGATGTCAGCAGTGTCAGCGCAGTAAGCTTATCCTCAACCCCGCGTCAGCATCACCAGAAATGGTAACCATTGGTTTCCCTTCATTGTAAAAACATGTTTAATTGGCACTCGAAGGAGCAATAAGCACAATTATTTCCATACGATGACTGTCCGGGCTTGGCAATTGCCGGAACTCAAAGGGAGATCGCTGAACGAGACTTGGTGGACTGGAGAAAATATTAGTTGACGATTTTGCGCTAACAGAAGTTGGTGTGCATAGCGGGTACACATGTTAAGGTGATAACTCAGCCGATCGTATCAGATTCAGTGCGACGAGTATCAATTTCATCAGACATGTGCACTGGGCCCAAAACGACATCTAGCGGTATATAATATCTATTTTGGCATTTATTCTATTTATGTATTTCTATGAATTCTCTCATTTCGTACTGGCAATCTCATGTAGCGTCAGGCTTGGCCAACATCATGACGCTCTCATTTGAGACCTCGCGCAAACGAATTTCAGGCTATGAGATAAACCTCGATGAGCTAACTCTGATCTCCGTCTTCCGTATAATTCCCTTGCTGCTCGAATTATCATCGTCTGTTTCATGCTCTCGAGCTTGCGACGGAGCGCGCTGGGCGGAGGCGTGAAATGTCCCTTTTCGACCATTGATTGAATCCAACCTGATACCCTGACCAGAATTCTGAAGAACATTCTCGCTCTGCGATAATTAGCAAGTGTTTACAGATTTTGATGTGCTATAAGACAGATTCGGGGAACTCACTCCGCCTGTGTACTGATAGTTTGCCTCGTGGGAGGAGCCGTAGTAGAAGTTGAATAGCTTTCGGAGCGGGGGCAGAGAACATGCGATGATTCCGAGACAGCATTCGACGTTGGAGGTAATACTGACGACGCCGAGGTGATCTAGATAGTAAAATGGTTAGAAGGTGTATAGACCAAGGGAGGCGACGTAGCAAAACATACAGGCGATGTCATTCGGATATTTCACCACGTCGTAGTATTTCAGATACGGCATCCGAATACAGGTCGCAATACTCGCTGAAACACCGAGACCTAGAATAGCTATGACGGATATCTTTCTGCGCCGAGACATTTGTAGTCCTGCTACGATAAAGAACGGAATGATCGCGCATGCCCAGTCGGTCGCCATCTGGATTGCCGAAACGATGTAGCTCACAGTCTGCAAGCTAATAACCTTCTGGCACGTTCCTCTAACACAAACGTTAGCTGATCCAAGTACTCAAGCTTTTCTGAGGGATTATGAGCTCACAAAGCTGGATTCCATGTCGCATTGAAAGGCTTGCAGTTGGCAAACACGAATGCCAGGGCCAGAACGGTAACGATGATCATAACCGACATGTTGACGCATATAGGAAAGACAACTCGCTTCCGACGATCGAGGCGTATACACGTAAAACCGATGGCGCACTTAATGATAGTCGACGAAGTAAAGTATAAAAGCTCCCAGTATGTTTGGTACTCGACGGCGCGAATGAGGTACATCGGATTCGGAATATTCGCATCGCGAGAACCGACTCCATAGCGCGCTGCAAGGACTGCGAAAACAACGGCGGGGATCAAAAGGAGCTTTTGCCAAAGTTAGTCAATTGTGTAGTTGAATCAGAAGAAGAGGGTGAGCTTACTGTCGCAACAACAGCTAGGTAGTCTTCGAACCCGAGAAGGCGTGGCGATACTCCAGATAGACCCGCGCGCACATAGATCCTGAGACAAACGACAATGACGCTTATAATACCGAAGGCGAGGGCGAATCCTTGGACAACTGGACCAAGATCTTTCGGCGTCAAAGGTTCCAGAGCATCAGCGAGAGCCTGGATCTGCTCTCCCGTCATAGAAGCCGCCATCTTGAAGTCGTCAAATTACGAATACAAGAAGACGCTTGAATTGAACCTAGCCCAAGTTGTTTATTAAAAGGGGCGGCATCTCTTTATTGTCGTGCATGATGGATCTGTTCAAACCCTGGCTGCGTAATCGACAGCCACCTTCGTAACAGTTGGTGGTAGACCCCCATGTCTAGGTTACAGTACTAATGAATCATTCCCCGCGGGACGTTTTACCTCGCTAGTCTTCAGCTGTTAGGGGTCTGGTAGGGCCAAGACAATCGCGTCGCTTTAGTTTCGTGTTTGCGGGGTCTGATTGGAGTGATTTTGGGATGGGAGGGTCGAAGAAGCAAGTTCGTGGTATTAAAATACTACCTTGAAGACGCCGGCATACAATGCCGTGGTTCTTTGTCCCAAGGTTATACGAGAATGCGAGCCGTCATAGTTTTCGGATGTTGCAAGTCATCACCCGTCAGCCACAATGAGAATGCAAGACACCATGATACAACTTCTCATTCCCCGTGTTTTCTTTCTTGCAAACGGAAATGCTAATCACGTTCCTCAGAAGAAATGTCTGATCTGAACAACACGTCCATTTCTAGTGGAAAGAGGGAAGAGACGACAACTGGGGAACGTCTTGGTCCCCTGCTCCGGGGAAGCTATCCCCCTGGTTCTGGACCTCGCGCCACAACTTCATACCCAATAATAGCAGTGCAAAATCAATAAAGTTTGAGCTACTGCAAGAGCCAAGAAAGAACATGATATGAGGGTTCAGGGACGAGTCCGCTAAGCGAATAATCCATGGGAGTAATTACCTCAGTTCTTCCTGACTCGAACTCTTTTGTGAAGTGTGTTCTCAACATGTCCAAGCTGGCAGAGCAGGGGTTCATGGAGGTAGGCTGAGACAGTGCTAAAGAAATTAGCAAAAGAATGGCTGCCGTTGTGGTGGACAGGACAGTGTCTAATGCATGATACTTCGATGAAAAATTCTTCATGTTTCATTTGTGCAGACCCTGGCTTTGAGTGCCCACCTCCAGCGCAACGCCGCAAACGAACGGTTTTACGACCAGGGATGATGCAGAACGACCCCTAGGAACTCAATGATGTTGGTTACCTATCACTTTTCCGACAAGCCGTAGCCGCCAGTCACCGCCCTCGCATTTCAACCACCCAGAATTCCTTCTTCAATCACCTCCTTTCCTCCTCGGCATTTGCTTTTTCCTCTCGCCACAACTGCGTCCACAATGGGACCTATTCTCGCTTTCATAGCCATTCTGGGCTTGTATATTCTCGGCAATGCAGTTTATTATGTCACGCTGCATCCGCTAGCGAACATCCCCGGCCCCAAGATCTGCGGGATCACCCGCATTCCTTACTGGTTGGCGTCGCTCAAGGGCGAGGATGTGAAGTGGATGAAGGGTCTGCACGATCGATATGGACCGGTTGTTCGCTTTGGCCCGACGGATGTGAGCTATACGGCTAGCGAGGCTTGGAATGATATCCATGGGCCTAAGGTGACGGAAAAGGCGCAGGAGTTCTCTGTGCAGCCTGTTAACGGTGAGAATTGAACATGTAGCCCTTGACGATGGAGTTATGCTTATACAGTGATTCTTGTTAGGCGTTCCTAGTATGCTTACTACCAATACTGAGAACCATACTCGGGTGCGACGCCTATTCTCACCAGCCTTCTCGGAGCGCGCCTTGAAACAACAAGAGCCCCTCTTCAAGAAATACTCAGAACTTCTTATGTACAAAATCTCTGAGGTTGGAAACGACGGCGGCATACCAGTTGACTTGACACAACTTCTCAACTTCACAACCTTTGACGTAATGGCCGAGCTCTGCTTCGGACATCCTCTCAATCTCCTGGCACAGAACGAATACAGCCCTTGGGTGAGATCCATTTTCGAATCTCTCAAGATGTTACCGATTGCATCCATGATCAACTATTACCCCATTCTCAACGCCATATTTACTCGTTTTGAACCAAAGTCGGTTACAGAGCAGCGCGTCACGCATTGCAAGCACTCGGAAGATCGTGTGAATCACCGTTTAGAGAATGGTTCTGACCAGCCAGATGTTTGGAACTTGGTCATGTCTGCAAAGGAGGGCAAAGGGCTTACGCTTCAGGAAATGCACTCTAATGCGGAACTGTTCATGCTTGCTGGATCTGAAACAACGGGTATGTATCGGAAGTGGATTTCCGGCAGAGGTGTGTGAAGATAACTAACGTGATCAAACTTTCTAGCGACGCTGCTGAGCGGTTGCATTTATAACCTGCTTACCTACCCCGAGAAGATGAAGACACTGCTTGAAGAGATTCGCGGCAAGTTCACGAGTACTGACGACCTTACATTCGAACGTCTTGCTGAACTAAAGTACATGAATGCTTGTCTAAAGGAAGCACTTCGCGTCTATCCCCCAGTTCCCATCGGAAGTCCACGAGTCGTTCAACCAGGCGGCCAGCAGATCCTTGGCAAGTACATCCCCCCCGAGACGCGTGTATCAGTCCACCATTACTCCACATACCACTCTGAATCCAACTTCAAGGACGCCGATACTTTCGTGCCGGAGAGATGGCTCAAGACTGACTCCAAGTATGCTGGAGACATGTGGGAAGCTCACCAGCCCTTCGGATTTGGACCTCGGAATTGTCTGGGACAGAACATGGCTATGCACGAGATGAGGCTCATTTTGGCGACATTGCTGTTCAAGTATGATCTCGAGCTGTGTGAGGAGAGTCGGAATTGGGCGGATCAGAAGTCGTTTGCGTTGTGGATCAAGACCCCGTTGATGATTCGGGCAAAGCCTGTTGCTACGCACACCAGGCTGAATATCTAAGCATTGCTAGAAGGAACAAATCAAGAATCAAAGCTTCTTTCACTGCAGTGTTTCTGCTCAATTGGCTCTGTGACTCCCTGCTCCTCAACTCCAAACGCAAGATGATCAATCTCGCTATCTGCGTTTGTCGTCGATACCTCTCCCCTTCTCAATTTAATTATCGCTGTCAGACCCAATGGGCCTCCTATGTTTTGCGATGTCTCCAAGGACCAATAATAACCGCTCCAGCTTTTCGAGTTGCGTGACTGGAACTAACGGGGAGACAGTGGCTGTCTCTACTCCGTAGACACGCTATGTATGTATATTCATCAGAATCCAAAACAAAAGATATTGCGAAGCGATCTGCGAGCATAGACCGAGTTACAGATAGCTATTTCCACGATTCAAGCTATTATAGATACTTTGTGTTATTAAATAAACCATCATGAGTAACTCTTTGATGCAGACTCCAAAATGGGGTCGGGATGCTGACCCCACATTACCTCACCTGGAGACCCCTCTCTCGGGAGCCAACCTCGGATAAAGCTCATCTACGCCTACTCAGCAAAAGCATCACACAATATTACTTCGTTCCTAATTACCAAGAGACATTATGACCGCAACCATCTCTCACGAGTCATTAAACGCCACACTTACTGGTCTCAGGTCCTCGGACGTGTTTCAGTTTCGAGGCATTCCGTATGGCCGCGTTCCTCGACGATTCGCTGCGCCTGAGAAACTGGAGAGATATCCCAGATTTCTGGACTGCACCAATTTTGGGTAGATTTTCCTGATCGTATCATTTTCCAAGATCAAAATAACTGAAACAATCAGGCCTCGATGTCCGCAAGTTGCTGTCGATGTCGGGCATTTGCTGCGCATCCCTCCAGATCATACATTCCCGGACGAGCCTGAGGATGAGCTCAAGTGCACCAATCTAGACGTCGTACTACCTGACAGGGGTCCTGACGCAAGGAACTCTAACTTACCCGTCTTGGTCTGGATACATGGTATATTCTACGTCGAACCGTTGCTATCAGAAGCTAATCATGGGACAGGAGGTTCACAAGCCGTAACGTTTGGAAGCGCTGCATCCGGAGTCTGCGGTATGGGCCTAGCTCAAGTGATCGCTCAAACTAACGTGTTTCATCAGACATGAGCAAAATAGTAGCTGATTCTCTCCGTCTGGGAAAGCCAATAATCGCTGTATCCGTTCAGTATCGACTAAATGTCTTTGCTCTTGGCAATGGACAAGGGCCTCCGAACTTGGCTCTTCGTGATCAAGAGTTAGCTTTGCAGTGGGTTCAAGATCATATTTCAGGCTTTGGTGGTGATCCGGTACTCAAATATTTTAAAACTAGAAAAGCAACGGGCTAACAAAACGTGCAGGATAGGATTACTTTAGCGGGTGAGAGCGCCGGGGCTATTTATTGTCACGCCCACCTGATTGCAAATGCGCGCGTGCGACAAGTCATTCTATCATCTGGCTCATTGTTCCTGTCGCCACCTCAGCCTCGGCACTTGGTAGTAAGTTTTCGGGACAAGGTTTCCAAGAACTTGAAGGACATGGATCCAACGCTCGATTTGGAAACTGCATCTGCAAATGAGGTTGTTGAGGCGGTCAGAAGATCTGGTCTGCAGTCGTTTTTCCTCGAATGGGAGGATTCTTTCAATGCTTGGCATACCAAGACAGGCTGTGCAGAGAGATTACTACTCAGTGACGTGACGAAAGAGGTTAGTAAATGATGGTCATCGGATGAGATGGATACTAACGTGTAAAAGGGAGCCATTTACCAAGCTGGAGTATGGTCAACAGACCCCAGCGATATAGCGAAAGCCTTTGATGCTTCCAAGCAATATGGCGACGAGCTCAAGAAGTTGTATCATATCTACCCCGACCGACCCTCATCTTGCAAGACAGGAGCTTTAGACTTCATCAACGATTACAAGTACCTGCTCCCAGTCCAGCGCCTCGAGAAATCCTTCAAGGATGCAAGGAAGCCCGCTTTCAGATGTCTGATAGACGAAGCAAATCCATGGCAGCCTTCAAGTGGAGCTCATCACGCCGTTGACCTTGTTCTCTTGTTCGGAGGCTTCGATCTGAGCTTCTCACCTAGTGCTGAGCGTGTTGGTCAGGCGATGCGCGAGGCGTGGATCAAGTTTGTTTCCGGGGAGGGACCATGGCCTGACGCGGCGGACAAGTATTATGGTTTTGGTCCCCATGGGAGTTTGAAGACTCTTGAGGACTGGGAGGTTCAGTCACGGAGGCGCGTTGGACTAGCAGAGAAGTTGAGTGAGATGGAGAGTTCGCTGTTGGATAAGACAACCTCTGGGCTGGCGGCAGGGAAAGTGAGTTTGTTGAACTGATATAATTATTTCAAGATATTTATCTGATTTCTTCATCTTAAAATCCATGGTATTCTTCTTCTTTCTTTCTTTCTTTCTTTCTTTCTTTCTTTCTTTCTTTCTTTCTTTCTTTCTTTCTTTCTTTCTTTCTTTCTTTCTTTCTTCCTGCTCCCTCGAGTGCATTCACCCTCATAAAGACGCCATCCAAGACCGAAAGCGTGATCGTTTTCGTACCACCGGCTGCTTGCGAATCGTGGCTAGAAGAGCCATAAGACTTGACACAACAGTGATGTCAAACAATGGTGTAGAGTTATCAGGTACAAGGAGAACTCCGTGGCTGTAAGAGGTGGGTAGTTCACTCTCGAAGCCATGGTGATGGTAGATAGCTAGTATCGAGCTGTCGCCGTCACCTTGCTGGTGTAGGTCTACCAGTTCATAGCGCAAAGGTCCCTTCTCAGCTGGATGGACTTGCCATTCACAATGATAAGCTCCCAGACCTCCAAAGTCCCAAGCCATACTCATGTACGGATATCGAATGATCCTCTTTTTCGTTTCCTTCTCTGGCAAAGGGCAACGTTCCCATCCCGTGAATTCAAACGAGGAACCTCCCGCGTGTATCTGCAACGTAGCACCCTTCTCTCCTTCAATCGGCGATGATCTACACTTCTCATTAGTATAAGCTTCTCATCCCCACACTTATCAAACTTACACCTCCGCATCCAAAGGATCTCGACCTATAACTCTCTCATGAATAGAAACACTAGCGTCGACATCTACCAGGAACCGAGCGTTGTCACCGACGTGATGGCCGCTAGGCTTCCGAAGAAGGCATAGGTCCACCTTGTAACTCTCCGAGCCCATGGGGCTGACGCCCACTTTTTCGGAGTATTCCTTTGAGATGTCGTAGATGGCGAAATGGGCGATCGAGTCGTCATGTTTTGGGATGTATAGCGCGTTGGTCAAGTGCGCGGGGACGTGGGATATTATGTCAAGCATCGTTACGGTGCTGCGTGGACCGTGATGAAGATATGCTGAAGCAGTGTCAAAAGCCATTGGGAGCAAGATAAGATATTTATTTATATTCTGTGGTGGAAAAACCGTTGGAAGATGTCCCCAGATTTTAAACTCCAGATAAGGTAAATAAATGAAAGCCTTTTTACCAAGAGAGAAACCTTCAACGTTTTATTAAAGTTTGATCTCATGATCAGACGTTGCCAAGATGAACTAAGCAGTTTGCATAACATACATAGCCACTCATCACAATCACAATTACAACGGATTTTTCCTGATATTTTCTAATCGAGGATGACTGAATCCGTATGTGGTATGTCCGAGTGGGGCTGACAAGTCCGATTCTTTCACCCTTCCGATTTAGGCATTAAGAGAGTGACTAAGAATAGAAAAGTCCGATCAGTCGGGGATGAGATGTCCGATTTGGAGTAAGCAGGGCATGTGAATGGCTTCGAAGTCGGACTTGGCTGGGACGAAATTAGATGTTTTAGGGCTTGATAAAAGCCACTGTCCCATACTTTTTCACCGTTGCATTTGGTTACATTGATCAGATGCTAAGTTGACATTGATTCACTAGCTATTGGTAACATTCCAAGAATCGTCTATAAGTACCAAGACTTCGCTTGATCTCATCCCGCCTTGCCACGCCCATCTCGAAGTCATCACCATGTCCACCAAAAAGTCAATGCGGTCCATCATGGCCAGAATCACAGGCCAACACCGCCCTCGTCTCACAATACGGTACGTGCCCCAATCCCAACTCTGAGCTCTCACTGACCTTCCAGACCGGACTACGATTACGTCTTCGTCAGCGGAAACGGCGAAGATGCAAAAGGTCAATATCTTCGCGGAAAGCTTTCTCTCTTCATCCCGGAAGGACAAAACATCACCAGCGTTCAGCTCAAGTTGACTAGTCGAATGTGGCTTGGGTAGGTTCACACCGAAGATTTGATGCTGACCGGGCGCTAATGGCTAACGCTTCGCAGAGATCACAAGGTTGATGCCGAAGATGCTGTAAAGTGGCAACGGCGTGAAAGCACTGTTCATCAATGGGAGCCATTCACTGTTGTTGATAAAGTTGGCGAGCCTTTCAAAAATGGCAAGAATTTCGAATGGCCTTTTGAGTTGTTCATCCGAGGAGATCAGGAAGAATCTTTCAAGGGCTGTACACGATGCAGTATCACATACCTCCTAGAAGCCTGGACGGTTGATGAGCTTTCATCAGACAGCTTCAAGACGTTCTCGCCGCTTCGAATTATTCGCACACCAGGGTTCTCATCGTACGAACTCATGGACCCGACGACGGTGCAGGGAAAGTGGTCGGAGAAGGCGGAGTATAATGTTTCCATCCGACATCGGGCTATTGCCCTGGGAGGACTGATTCCTATCGAAGCTCACCTTGCGCCGCTCAATCCAACAGCTAAGATCACAAAAGCCAGGTTCTACCTACGGGAAAAGCACGATGTGGAGAATAAATCTGATGCGGAAAATCCGGGGTATGAGGGACAACGGATAGTGACGGAATGGCCGTTGGAGTTGAGCGACGAACCTCAGCAGCGGTGGCAGAAATGCTTACACCTCCCGATCGCTGTGAGGAACTGTTCGCCTGACTTTTCAGTCTGTGGAGTTTCTATCACGCATTCGCTGCATTTTGAGGTGACGTTGACCACCAATGGCGTTGCGACGGAGGAGGAGATCTCGATGCCTATACATCTCTTCATCTCACCAGAGTTGCCGGTTAACGGCTGGGGTGTTTTTGTGAGGGACCATGTTGTTGCTGCAAAGGATGTCAAGAGCCTTTTGGCCGCGGGTATTAGTGTTCCGCCGAAATACTGCAAGGGGGACTTTGTGGTGGAGGATTATGAGGTTCCACCTCCTGCGTATAGTGAGGCATGATGGGGATAGTCGTCAGATGAGGATTTGTATTAGATGTATCCAGTTCTTAGATTATACCGCGGATATGGGTCAGCGCCTGCTTTGCCTATGATACCAAAATTCATTACTACTAATTCATCAAGTCATCATAGTCGTAGCATCATCAGTTTGTGGAGTGACGTAAGTCGAGTCCCAAAGTTCCTACTCAGTTAGTGATACCCTCTAGACGCCATAGTAAAAGGCCATTACTTACCCAGTCAATCCCATCGGGTCGAAACCAGTCGACATTGGTAGCCCAGTCCTCGAATCTAAGCTCGACATCTTCTGGCAAGAAAGTCGGCGCAGGGTCACGCTTCGAAAGATAAGATCTACCTAGGTCAGTCCCCATTGATAGACAGTCAGGAACGACTTACCGAAGACAACGAATTACGCGATAAACACTTGAACAAGCTGGACTCTTCATCTTGAGTGCTTCCATTCTTGTTATAGCAGCGTCGATAGCAAAAATATGCTCTGTGAGATCAGAGTCATCAGGCATGTCCAGCATACATGAGGTTAGCGCAACAGCTCCGTGAAGTGCGTTACAGCTAATAGCGCCCTTGACGAGCCAGCGATAACACTTTAATCGCGGCAGTTCGTAGAACTGGTGATGGACGTCAAGCAATGCAAGGCCTGACTTGATACACTTGTCTCGTGACTCAGCGCGGAAGTGACTCGCTTTAGAGCTGTGAAAAGGTCGATGAAGAAGGAGGTAGAGTTGATGCGCGTAGGTTTGGAGCATGCACCAATGCGCATATCCTGCTGTGTTGAGAATACTCTGGTGGCCGTTTACGAGATATGCGGCATCCCATTGTAACTGCTCTTTTGCTACAGCTGTGTCATACTGATGCAAAATCGTTGTGTTGAGTTTGTCATCACCGGAGATATGAGAGCAGATTTGTGTAGACAGTTGGAATAGCCGAACCTGAAACTTGAGGAGGGATGTATCAGTAAACTCGCACGGTGAGTCCTTGGGCGACTGCTTTATACTGTGTTCTTGGATATCTTTGTCGTTGACCCATGCTGGCATTGTTGCTTTCATGTTCAACAGGAACGTGAGGTCGATGTCTCTGAAGCAGAGAGCTTGGTATGTATGGATGACCAGGATGCCTGCCCAGCAACGTCGGCGGCGCTCTTGTTCAATACAATTAGGTCCTTCGATATTTGTATGGCAACGCAGGGCAATGCCGATGTTGAGTGCACTGCCGAGAAGCGCCCAGGCATACTCTGGTCCTTCACTATGAGATATCATGTGAAGCAGGATGAGAAGAGCCTCGAGCGTGCTGAGATCATGGCGAACCAGGAACTGATCTTGAGAAAGGGCCGTCATTGCCGCATTACGATACTTCTGTGACAATACCGATAAATCTCGAGGTATGGTGGTGTCCTGCCATAGCACGACGAGGCCAGCATCGGTTGGCTCAATGGTCTTGAGTGTCAGTGAGATGATAGCGAAGAGGACAGCTAGCCATGACAGACTCGTCTTCTCTGGGGCTTCGAGAAAGTCCAAGTACTGAGTCTGGAATGTCGGGCCGTGGAGAATATGGAACAGTGATGAGAGGGTTCCGAAATAACGGCAAACCAAGTACTCCGTCACAGAAGTCGGCGGGAGTAGAGCAAGCAGTTCAGTGATTGGAACGCAAGGCCCAAAGGACAGAGTAACCGTCGGATTTGGTGAGTCTGGTATCACGCTCCGTTCAACCGATGGTCGACGCAGAATGTGATCCCATCGCTGCTGTATCGGCTCATGCGTCGAGCTTGGAGATGACAGTGTCTCTGTTACCTCAACGGACTGAACCTGTATTTGCTGCTGGGATACAGGTTCAACAACCTCCAGCCTAGTCCTCCTTCGCTTCTGCGGTCCAGTAAAGTTTGATCCGTAAGCGCAAGAGTCTTGCCAGCCTCGTTTGAGGCACGTCGCGCACGGCAGTCCCCGGTCGCATTTCAGCTTGGAGTGTCTGCAGGGATCGCAGTTCAAGGGTTTTCTGGGGCGGCGCTTCTGGGCGTGGCTGCGGTTTGGGGAGCTGGAACTGCTCGGACTTGGTTGCTCCATACTTGGATGAGTATGCGAGCGTAAATCGGTAACGGGGGGATTTTGTTGTGATGTCCGAGAATTGAGATTGAATGGTTTGGATTGAGTAAGGTTAGAGCAGAATCGGAGTCGGAATCGGAATCGGATTTGGGCTGAGGTGAGTGATTACGTTAGGTTTTGAGCCAATCAACGCGAAGCCCTTTGTCGCGTGAATGCTGTGATAAATCGGACCGGAAGCTGTGAAAGAGGAAATAATCTTTGCCGTATGACTCAATCAGCGCCAAGACAATAATAGAGAATGTTGCATTTAGCTTGAGATCGTCGTTCTGACTATTAGAAAGGTCACCTTCACTTTGAGGGCAAGTTATTTGTAGATGACCCCCATTGTAAAACGCCACATCATAGAGTTGTCTTATCAAATGGCCTAATAACACAAAGATTAAGTCTGAATCGCAAAACTTGCTATCCGTGACCAAACTAATCTTCGCACTAAGATCCATGATATAAAATGGCTTAATGACACGAAGTTCTATAGTCTGAATGGCGAAACTGACCAAGTCGATCCTCGCAGAATGATACATGATCCAATTTGTATTGCTTCCCCGTATATATGCATGATAAGTTCAAAGATCCAAAGACAGACTATAATGATGTTTAGCGCGTTATGTCCGAAAAGAACCATCACGTCTGTGGAGGATAAATGGATTGTCGATGAAGTGAGTATCACCTACTAAGTGATATCCCTCGCCATCCAAGGCGAAATGTATAGCTTGCAGATCCAACAAGCTCTTTATCCAGGGACAAAACCAATTCCATTCCCCGCTATTCATTATTTCCTTCCAATCCTGCCCACATCAACCGAAAATGCCTTATGCCCTCCTCTACATCTAAAGGATCGTATTGGCCTTGCTCACTCGACACTTGTAGACTTTGCATGCCGCTAGTTACGTCTGTGACTGATATACTTAGAGCACATGAGAGTTGATAAAGCCATGAAAACCTTCTCAGATACCAACTCTCTCTGAGCGACTCGTTCCTCCCGAATAGATGGCCAGAACAATACATTTGTTCCAGCCAATAAACGTACTCTGAAATTTGGCTCGCGACTTCTCTTTTGGGATCTCTCCACCCGCATGTCTCAATCTCATAAATGAAATTATCGCGGTGATGGTCGACTTTCAATTTTGGCTGTGAGACTAATCAGCTTCCGGTAATCACGGACCAGTGCTGATGTTGATGCTTACCCTAAAAACCTCATATCCTTTGCCCTGCTCAGCAGCTCTGATGCATGCTGTATCCAGTGAGGTCTTGATCTGCACAATCCAGTCCTTCAGTAGTGCGTTGTATCCCTTTCTGGCACTCTGATCCATCTCGCTTTCCAAATCCTCGATGAATGCGGACTCCTCATCTAAAATTTCGTCGATCTTCTCATCAGGTAAGGCTTTACCGCTAACATCTCGAAAGAGATAACCCTGCTCCCGCTGACAGCAGACATGTGTCATTCCCCTCTCATCATGCTTCACCCTTCTGATAAACGATAGAAGGGTTATTTTTGCTTCAATTTCTCCTCGATGTTCCGATACAAGGCTAAGCCATTCCAGTGACCATAGAGGAACACATTTACGCCAGAGTCCCTGAGGGCTGTGTTGAAGCGCTGCCGATGGAAGGCAGCCTTGTGGCGAACAAGGGCACCGACAAGCGTCTCTTGTGAGAACATCAGAGTCGTTTTCGAGCAGGATACGTAATGTTTCCAAAGCTCTGAAATTGGAATGATGAGTGAACCTAGCTTCAAGTCGTCGTAGAACGTAGTAAAGTGATGTTCTCTGGAAGTTATCTTTGCGGTTGATGTCGGTTCCATAAGCTAGCAGCCTGTTAACTAGAACAGAATCGCATCGATCAGCAGCTGCCATAACAGGGTGTTGGCCGGAGCTGTCAGTGTGATTGACAAGTCTGAAACCGTTGGCAAGCAAGGCCTCGAATTCTGCGGGGGACCTGATGTCATGTAGCAAGCACCTGTTTCTTTTATCCTTCCTAGCGTCGTATATGAAGTTGACAGTACCACATTTGGCCAGTAACTGACTAAGAGATACGCCGCTGATTGCTAGAGGATCTGGAAAGATCACGAGAAATAAATATGTTGCAAATTCTGCCCATCTCTCGGCTGCATGTTTACCAAGATGACTTTCGATAGTGTTCAGAATTTGAAGAATCAAGTTCCAATGTTGACGAAGGCCAGCGTAAATCATAAAATTGCGATTCCACTTGAAATCCGTAGCATTGAGGTCGGAGTCAGCCTCTATGAGCATCATCACAGCCTCCTCGTGGTTTGTTGCAGCCGCATACATGAGGGGCGTTATGCCGTAGTTATCGCGAGCATCCACGTCATAGCCAGCATCAATAAGAATGCGTAGATAATCAGGTTTTGAGATGGCGAGATGAAGAGGTGTCTGGCCGAAAACGTTTCTCGTATCTTGTTTTGAGCGCGATGTCCATTTCCGAACTGACTCCAGTGAGTCAAATAATACGGCTTCGTGAAGAGGAGACATCTCGGCGAACCCTGTGTATACATCGTTAATACGATTTCCGTCGGATAATTTATTAAATACTTCCCTTGGTTGTCTTCACAGAGAAGTCGAAGGTATTCGACAAAGAACGGGTCGGCAGCTATGTCTGGTGCGAACCAGTCTGGGGAGCAGGGTTCTGGCCAGTGGTGGATATCGATTTCGGCTGCATTGAAGCCTAGGCCAAGAAGAATCTCCAGCAGTTCCAAATGCGGTGCTTCCCCGATCCAGTGTGCACAGTTAGAAAGAAACCTGTTAAGTACTCACATATCAGATTCAGGATTCACTAAGCGCTACTTGAATTCCAATAGAATTCATGGCACTTACGTTGAGGTTTCAGTCCCTCGTGTCATTCCGAATTCACCCATAAATAATTCCAGCAACTTATATCGATATTCCCTCTCAACTGGCCATCGCGCCGGTGTCATCAACAGGTTCTAGTCAGCTGTCAACTACACATTTGCGTGTCTGGATAGTGGCAGTCATACCTCAATGTAAGATTTTCCGCTCGGATCGACGTGATTTGGGAATGTCGGGTCGGTTCTACGAAGATGGACGAGTTTTTCTCGGCCATCCTCGAATGAGATCATAAAGTTCCGGAGTTTCCACAATACCTCGAAACCTGGCGAAGTGTACGGCACGACTCTTTCAACTTCGATACTCGGTCGGAGCGAGTATCTTCCGGATGTGGTGACGATATAAAGCTGAACAACTGTTGCCCATCGGATTCCAAGCTTGGAGAGAGCGAATCTAAATGTTCCGCCGTATTTGACGACATTACAGGATTTCCTATCACAAGGCTTTCTGAAAATTGCCAGAGGGGTGTATTCGAGCGCCCAGAAGTGACTAGATGTCCTGTCAGTACGATGACATATACAGGAACAGCACCTAGAAATGCAATCCCGACGAGTTTTGATCTTATATTTATCAGAAAGCTCGGCAGTCTGACTTGAAGCCGAGGGTGACATGGAAGAATCGGTGGAAGCGGTCACCAGTAGTTCTTGGGAAGGTGTCTGATCTCTATCTCGACTCATTGCCTGAGTAATGGAAACAGAGAGCCGTTTAGCCAGGGAGATCTCATCCAATTGGAGTGGGTGACGATAGGTCACAAGCCTGCAATGTCAGCTTACGTTCTAGAACGAAAGGATGCCAGAGAGAAAATTATCAGAGAGCATGTACTTACATGATCAGGTTGAGCTTAGCCTCTTGAATATCGCGTCTTAGATCCTCGACATGCTCCTTCCAATTGCGGAAGGCGAGGATCTTAAATACTTTGCCCTTTGCATTATGTTTTGATCCAGTTTCCAGTATCTTGTTCAAGGCATCCAGATTCCTGACAACTCGATCGCAGCTTGCCCGGCAATGCTGGAGAACGGGATCAGTTTGAGAAGTAGCTTTATCATTAGCTTCCTGCATAACATGAGTCAAAAAATCCAGCTCCCGCATGACAGACTGTATTTCGTCCGGTGCGGCTTCTGCACTGCTCGTGATAGCGCGGAGCTTGTTGATCCCACTGGTAATTTGCACTAGCAGAGATGCAAATCCTACTGCACCAGCCGCTATACCAAAAGCCTCAGCCATACTTTGGATGACGGCGCAGGCTCAGTTTCTCAGAATGGAGTGAGAGGGAAGAATGAATGAATGAAGGAAAACTGAGGGAGGGAAACAAAAAGAGCTAATAGACTGGAGGAAAGCAAGAAAAGGTTCCTGCCAGGTTGCCTCGTATGCTGACTTTGAGGCTGTGAGGTGCAGGTGTGCATAATGAGGCAGCCAATAGCATCAGGTCAATAGGCGCGGACAATCCTTTTCAACCCCCCTGGCACGCTTGAAGGTCCAGCTATAGATAAGAAGGCTTTTATCAACATGAGAAGTTTGTGCGTTATTCATTCCATCTGCTATGAGCAATTATCAATGATACAAAGTACTATCACTGCCTGAAACAGCCGGGCAATGAGTCTTTGGTACTTGTCGGGTTGGGACGGGCCAACCTTCACAGGGTTTTACGCCAATCGACGCAAAGGTCTATTGAAAATAAGACTTACCATGTAAACATTATAGCAAGTTGAAATATCTGGACATATTCCAATACAGTTGCCTCGATCGCACGACTAGCCAAGCTCGCAGCGGTTACTTTAATGCTGTGACGCCGTACAGAATTTCGGCCCAAAACAAAAGTTGACAGTTTTGCGAAATCGAATTATATCTTATCAAAGAAAATAAAAATTACGTCTCTACCAATAGCTTGATGAAGCTGTGGCCATGGAAGGATCAGGAGGGTAATGTTGACTGGCATCCGCGAAGTAACGACATGGTCCAGAACCTGATCCATCCTTCTATGCATACTTTCGTCTACGGTAATTCCTCTCTGCCATCATAGCAGACGGCTTGATGTTGATAATTAGCAGATCGTTCCCCGTTCATTCAAGAAAAAGTCGTCGGTGTATCGAATACACTTGAATTCATGGGCTAAGGCGAGCCTGTTCGAGGACAAACTCCCTTGGCCCGAGAGAATGAGTTCCGGTTAGGATATGGGATTGGTTCAGGCCAGGTTCTCCCAGAGTACTGGTCCGACAAATACCAGTGGCTCCCCGCCAACGTTGGATTCCGTGAAGACGGCAGTGCTGAGTTCACGAGCTACGTGAACAATCTCCACCCCACAAAGTTTCCTGAAATTTACAGGACCATTGAGAGGCTGGTTGATAGGGCTATTCCTGCTTGGGATCATTGTCTGCGTCAGGTCCATCGATTAGGCGACGAGAGCTTTGCGGGGAGAAATAAGTCACGGCTTGAATGGATCCCTGCAGCATAGTAAGTCTAATATTCTTCCAAAGCGATATTTTTCTCTAACTGATGAACTCTCGCACCGAGAACTCCGTGACTTAGAAGAAGAGTGCTACCACGAAGCAGAGGAACCAGTTGAACCCGACGAAGATGAGGATCAACGCAGAATGAACGAGGGCCTCCCTCCTCTTACGCCCAATGTCGATGATGAGACCATGGCTCGAGCAAAATGGGTCAAGTACCGCGACGCCCTACTCCCCGACCTGAAGCCATTTGAAGAAGTTGACTACGCGCCAGAGCAGAGCTTGCGGGAGAAGTTCAAGAAGAATGGCTTGCAAATCATTGTCAAAATGGCAAGCATTGAACTCACGCCTGAGAAGCCTGAATTTTCCGCTGGAAGTTGGCATGTAAGTCAAAACCTCCAACTGCAAGTATGATATACTAATAGGCGGTAGCTCGAGGGTCAGATGAATGAGAAAATCGCTGCAACTGCGCTGTACTACTTTGACAGTGAAAACGTCACGCCAAGCCGTTTAGCGTTCCGTATGCAGACGAGCTCGTATCTGAATGACGATATTAGGGCTGGCCAGGATAGTTACAACTATCTTGAAAGGGTGTATGGCACAGATCTTGGATCCGCAGGTGGATCCGCTACAACTTGTGTTCAAAGCTACGGAGACGTTGACACGCCAGAGGGCCGTCTCCTCGCTTTCCCTAACGTGTTGTGAGTCTTCCCTCATACGCTATAAATTATACCGACTTTACTAACTTGCTTGTAGTCAACATCGCGTATCCTCTTTCAAGCTACAAGATCCGACAAAGCCGGGCCATCGACGCTTCATCGCTCTTTGGCTGGTTGATCCGCACCGCCGAATCCTTTCGACGGCGAATGTGCCGCCTCAGCAAAAGGATTGGTGGACTGGAAGCGGTGAAGCGCCTAGGGGACTTATGGATGTTGAGGAAGCACGGGCGCATCGGCTGGAGTTGATGGATGAGAGGACTGCGGAGAAGGCGAGGACTCACTGGGAGGCGGTTGATTACGACTTCTGTGAGCATTGATTGGATCTTGGCGTCAGCGTGAGACATCATTGAAGGCTGAAGAAAGGCATATGACGCGCTCATAGTGCTTTTCGCAGAAGAATTCTAGGCTCTCATAGAGGCAGCCTACTACTGTAAGAATTACAAAGATTATGCCAAGTACACAAGTTGTACAACCAAGCATCAATACGAATCTAAATGGCCCAACTAGGACATTACCGAAGTTCTCTCATCTCCCTCATCACATCGGGCCATACGCAGCGCTCTATATGACATGTACAAATCGCAACTCCAAGAATATCAAATCATCTATAAATGAATACGAGATGGCATTAATCTCGAGATTGTCTCTCCACCCAACCATATCGTGATTTATGTCCAAGACAGAATCCTCTCATGATCGACGGCTGACTTGTCTCAGATACTGACCTCTGGGTGGTCGCGGAGAAAAAAAAATGAAAGTGATCGACATCCGTAGGACAGGGCCAGGAAGGCTCGTAAATTTTACAAGTGCTGACATGTGCATCACACGACATGGGGGCCGAGACGTGGCTTGGGGTATTTGAGGCGCGATACTATTATTAGAGGGTTGACGTATGTCAACAGGAGAATCGAGAAAGGTATAAAAGTATCCTCTTGGAACCTCAAACTTGGTGATATCGATATCAATACATTCACGTCTTCACAAAACATTAGAAGTTCCATCAGATCATCACCATGCATTTCACAACTCTCCTCACCAGCGCCATCGCGCTCGTCTCAACAGCAACATCCCAACCAACAGCCCGTCAAGCGCCTACAGCCAACGCAGTCATAATGATCGTCAACTCGGCCGACCACAGCCGTCAACCTGTCAGGATTCCTCTCGCACAGCTCACCACTCTCGACTACCAAGTCACCGAGCTGCGTCTCGAGAGTCTCAACGTCAATATCCCCGATATTGAATCACCTGAACTAGGCGATGTTTTTTGTCAGCGATATAAAGATAAATATGGTGTTCAGCTGGGCAGTGTTGAGTTTAGTCATGAGAAACCGGCGCTGATCAGTACCAATCCAGTGGAGTTTGGTTGGGTATTGTGTTACCATAAGAATAGGGCTTGAATGCGGTAGACGGAGGAGATGGGGAGATATATGGGGAACTAAGTTGGAGGATGAACTTGGGGAAATTGAATACAGAGTCACATAGTTATTAATGGCAACATAATGCATTGCCATTATTGTTCCTGGCCTGTTATGCAAATGACAAGATGGGCATTATTAATGCTCGTAGGGCTTAGTAGATCTTCGGTTGAACTTTGACCGTCGCAGCCAATCACCGTGAAGGACCCTGAAGGATTTCAAAGCACGTAGCGCTGACTTTCGAACTCAATTGGCCCACTCGTAGGGTCAGCGCTCATAAGGAAGATGACGTCGGGGCCTTGAAGTAATTCTCCGATTTCTTCCCCCAAAAATGTTGGCCGTGACCCTGATTATTAACCATTCCTAGCGGAATTTTACGTTGTATCCCGAGGGGACTTACTCCAGAATTAGTGGTGTGATCGCCGTGGGCTCTACGGTGTACCGTGGACTTCGTATAGGCCTTGAGTGTGTTTAATCCTCTAGACTATTGCTCCGAGCGCGACTTTGCACCAGGTTTGCGTGATAATCTACTGGATGATGAAACATCATCGCTTGCCTTTGAAAATGTATTTAAAGACAAAATTCCTCTCAAGTTTAGAATCCATCATCACAATACAATCATAAATCGTTTCGCATCACTTTTAGCAAAAGCGTTCATCACTCTGCAATTATTACACCATTCATCTCAATCAATAACCATCATGTCAACAGAATCAAGACTCTGGCAGCCCCTCAAGCTGGGAAACACCACCCTCTCCCACCGCATCGCCCTCGCCCCTCTAACCCGCTTCCGCAACGACGATGACCATATCCCTCTCGACCTCATGATACAATACTACGCCGACCGCGCCTCAACCCCCGGAACCCTCGTCATCAGCGAAGCAACCGGTATTTCCAAGACAGGCGAAGCAGTCCCCAATGCACCAGGCATCTCCTCCCCAGAGCAAATCGAGGGCTGGAGAAAGATCTACGATGCTGTTCACGCCAAGGGAAGTTATATGTTTCAGCAGCTTTGGGATCTTGGAAGGGCGGGTGATCCGGATTATTTGAAGAAGAGAGGGTACAAGTACTCGTCGAGCAGTAGTCTTCAGTTGGAGGGCAAGAATGTGGCGCCTGAGGCGTTGACGGAGGAGGAGATTTGGCAGAAGATTGGCGAGTTTAGACAGGCTGCTAGGAATGTTGTCGATGCTGGTGGTGATGGTGTCGAGATTCACGGTGCTCATGGGTAAGAACTGTCATTACTTGCTAGATGAATCCAGTTGCTAACAATGTCTGCTTCAGATACCTTATCGATCAGTTCATCAGCGAAAGTATCAACAACAGAACCGACAAGTGGGGAGGTTCCGTTGAGAACCGTGCACGCTTCCTCCTAGAAGTCATAAAAGCTACTGTCGAAGAAATCGGCGCTGAGCGAACTGCCCTTCGTCTAAGTCCCTTTGCAACATTTCAGAGCGCTTATACCGCCAATACTTGGGATCAATTCGGCTACATCTTCAACGAGCTCAAGAAGGCCGGGTACAAGCTCGCTTATGTCTCACTCGTCGAACCGCGAGGTAACCCTGCTATCCTCAATAAACCTCAGGGTTTCAATTCAGACCAGGTTAGTCCCTTTGGAGACAGGAAGCAAAGCCTTGAGTACTTCCTAGAGATTTGGGATAACCAGTCTCCGGTTATTGTTGGAGGTGGATATATTCCCGATAATGTTTATGATGCTGTCGATGGAAGCTACAAAAAGTGGGATGTTGTTGTGGCTTTTGGGCGATGGTTCATCTCGAACCCTGACTTGGTATTCCGACTAAAGTATGGCGTGGCTCTGACGCCTTATCAGAGGGATACTTTCTACGTTCCTAAGAGCGACAAGGGATACAATGACTATACTTTCAGCCAGAGATATCTGGAGGCTACGAAGGCATAGACGGGTGACCAAGAGTTATGGGGGTAGAGTGCTGTTAGAGAGCAGCATTATAGAAATAGAGAAGCCTAAGTAGAATATTCATCATCTTATTGAGTTGTTACCATCAATCGTGATACTCGTGGGCTATATCAAGCAGCAGAATGACCTCGGTCCCGTTATGCTTATCCCTCACTTGTTTAGTCTAGGCGCCCTCTCAGGATCCCTCCACCAAAGACAAGCCTCCGTTCGAATATTATCCTTCTCAACCTTCGTATCCCCCGGCTGCACAACAATCTGCTTCGGCGATCTCTCCCGTCCATTATAAGTAGGCCATTTTGGACTTCCAGGGTATCGATGCTTGTTGGGATCACCCGTAGCAACAAAACTAGCCAAGTACCCATGGTAGATGTGGCTGATCTCGGGATACTGAGTAGTAGGCTCATCCCAAGTAAATGCCGTGTCGGCGGTGTGAGGGATGCCCTGCCACGCGGGGAAGCTGTTGTTGGTGTTGAAGCGGACTTTCCAGGTTGGTACACCGGCGGTGGAGGCGCGGTATGCGGTTTCTTGGCCGGGGCAGATGTAGGCGTAGTCGCTCCAGGCGGCGGAGATGCGGTTGTATTGAGTGCTGTTGGGGGAGTTGGCGAACGGTGAGTCTTTGTACGTTGCGGGATCGGGGTATAGAGCTACCAACTCCTTCAGATCTTTGTTGGTCAAAGCTGGTGAAATGTTGTGGAGATAGTCTAGGAATTCCTTGTTGGTCTGGAGGTTGCCAGGGGTGTAAAACTTGGCTTCGTCGTTAACATTGGAAGTGATAGTCGGGACGTGGAAAAATGTTCCGTCGTAACCAGATTGAGAGCCAGGTTTCTCGAAGAGGGGCCCTCCATGGACGGGCTGGAATGGCCAGGTCAGCTGGGGATCATAGTCGTGATACAACTTGGTGCTGATGTTTCTGATAGCATTAACATCTGCAGCCTTGAGGCACTTGAGAGTTGCCTTGTTTCCCTTCGCCTTGTCGCATCCAAGGTAAGTAATATACTCGTCGTACTGTCGCTTGTACAACGGATAAGTATCATTAGGGAAAGCTCGTGAAGTGACCGAGCCAGACTGATGAATCGCCCGAGCAAACAACTGCTTATTATCCTTGCCGTAGTTGTGAAAGTAGTGAATACCCACTGAATGACCACCAGCGGAGCGACCACCAATAGTAACAGCGTTTTTATCACCGCCAAAAGCACCGATATGCTTCTGCACAAACTCCAGGAAAAAGCGCTGATCTCGGATGCCTAGGTTCGACAGGCCCTCATCTTGGAAGAGCTTGGATGGCAGAAAGCCGAGAGAGTTGACGCGGTAGTGAAAGTTGACTACCACGATGGGAACCTTGGATGAGGCGGCGAATGCAGCGGCGTCGAAACTGGCCCAGCTTCCGGCGTAAAAAGCACCGCCGTGGATCCACACAAGAACAGGGAGTTTCTTGCTCAAAGGTACCCCCTTGGGTCGAAACACGTTGAAGTTGAGGCATGCCTCGCTCTGTGAGTCGAGAGGCAGTCTAGATGAGACTTCTTGGATACAAGCCTTGCCGAAGCTATCCGCCTTCTTGACGCCCTTGAACTTCTCGGGCCAAGACACAGGGTGAAAGCGATGGTCGCCAGTAGGTTGAGTGGCATAGTCGATACCCAACCAAGCATCAACAGGAGCAGGCAGTTTCTGCTTGGTGAAAGTGCTGTTGACAGTGGTACCGGAGAAACTACCGTAGCCGTCAAGCTTAACGGTGTTGTAATGTCCTCCAGTGGCCTGCGTGACAGGCGACAGCGCCAGAAGCGTTCCGAGGTTTGACAGGACCTTCATGGTGATGGAGGTGTGAGAGAACAAAGGAGAACAGAAAAGAGGGACAGATCATGTTTATATATCGCTCAAATCCATCGACCAATGCCATTTAAGCTTAAATCCCCGGCATATCAGTCGGCATCACCCCGATATCGTGCAAGAGCCGACATCGTCAGATACGAACGCATTTCAGGTGGAGTATGGCATCATCATCCTCGGTTTTCCGGGTTTAGAAATAAGCCCGAGATCGCTTGCCAAGTCATTGGCTTGCGAACGATGATCACGTTAACAAAATGGTCAAGAGTTTGGTGAGGATATTCAGTATCGCCAAGGGTCGGTGATGCTAGAGAGGGGTGTGATTCGCTGGTTTAATCGACGCTATTGAAGAGGGGTTCGGGGATATTATTAACCTTGTAGTCTCTCTTAATATACCGCCGGGACTCTGGATAAATGAATTGAGTAAAATACAAGAGTCCGACATGGCTGTGAAATATAATTTCCTACCCTTTACTGTCTCTCGTGATGTTTGGGGCAAGATTTGCGAGATGGTGAGATGGAACTTTACCGCGGTCAGGCTTTGGGCAGCCTCAGCTAAGCATGACTGCTTTCCTTGACTCGCGAGGTGAGAATACTTCGGCAGGACGGAATCTAAATAAGTGAATGTAGGTGTTATTGGCATCCTTTAAAAGATCTCTACGAGAAATCAGGCAGTGGTTACAGTCCTTCAAGCTGTAAAAGGATAACACATACCCTTGAAAGTTGACTGCGCTGACTACAAGCCTATCCACTCCAGTGACTTATCCCATAATCTCGCCGCCTTTTCAGTATCACATGCATGCTCCCCGTATCCTCTTCCATAAAGCGGAGTGGAAGGATCCCACTTCCCAACGATTTGACAGTCCTCCAGATACTTTCCACCTTGACCTTCCAAAGCCTGAGCGATAGCTGCCCAGACACTGGTAGCGGCGCCTTGGTCCGGGAGCTTCCAAGTTGTCTTGAGATATGGATCCACTGCGAGGCCGCTCTTTTGTTCCTCAGATAAATGTCTGCCCAGATCTGTGAGGACACCACCTGGCTGGACACTCCACGCATGGATTCCCTCGCTGGCGTACCTCCGCTCGATCTCGTTAGCTGTCCAGAGGTTGGCAGTCTTGCTTTGAGAATATGCCTTGTTGGGATCATAGCAGCCCTCCATGTTGACGTTGTCAAAGTCCACTTCGCCAAAACGATGGGCGAGTGAGCTCAGCATGATGACTCGCGATGCACGATCAGAGGTAGCACTTTTGGCCAGGGCAGGTTGAAGGAGGTGGAACAAAAGGAAGTGAGCAAGATGATTTGTCCCAAATTGTGTTTCGAAGCCCTCTTTCGTGCGTCCTTCTGGTGTACACATGACCCCAGCGTTGCAGATAAGGATATTGAGTTTCGGACTCTCGGATAAGAACTTGGCAGCGCATGATCGAACACTCTTGAGTGATTCCAGATCGAGTTCGAGAAGATGAACGCGCTCATCTTCAGCGAGATCACCCAAGGCTGACTTTGCCTTTTCGAGGTCTCGAGCCGTTAGATATAGAGTTGCGCCAGTGAGATGCAGCGCTTTCGCGGTCTCGATACCGATACCCGCAGAACAGCCGGTGATGAAGACAGTTTGGTCGCTCAGTTTTCCTTCCAGGCCTTCATCTTTGATGATCTGGATAGCTGTTGGTCGTGAGTCTCCTGGCCCGTTGGGGGACTCGTGAATGGTGACGTAGCGATCGGCCATGGCGTTGATATGAGAGAGCAAATAGGTGAAGAGAGATTCGACTGGAAGAGCAATAATTCGAGGGAAGAACAAGAGATCAGTTTGGGTTTGGGGGAGGCGATTGGAGCTGTTATTTACACCGATATTCTCTCGACATGCAGCGTTTCACGGTGCTACATGTCCGAGCTGAAACGCCTATGATTCACCACTAGACCCAGCGGGAAACGGACACCAATTAATCCGTTAATTTTGGCGCCATGGGAAAGAAATGATAGGCCATTGGCTTCGGCAGTGGAACAACTCGCTAGACTTCTGATACTCCAAATCAAGATTTCTGTACTCGCTCGGCATCAATAACCAAACAAGGTTCAAGCTATATACAAAATAGAAGAACGGAGCTGACCCACCAAGGTTCTGCAACTTAGTTGGTATACCTAGCACAAGGGCTCAAGCTCTTAGCCTTACTAGCGTCCTTGGGAATAACACCGGCAGCAACAGCAGCTTGATAGCACCATCGCCAATCCTTCTTGCCAAGATCTCCGTCACACTTCCAGGACCAGAAGAACCATCCATCAGATTTCTCAAAAGACTCAGCTTGAGCGGCCCAGTAAGCCTTGTACCATGTTTCTTGGCCTTCAATCTTGAACTCGTCGGTGTTCTTCAATGTTGAGTTGACTGAGAGGGACCATTCGCCGACAAACACATGTTGGCCCATGTTGTCCTTGCAGGCGGTTTGGATATATGCTTTCTTATTGCCGGCGATTCTGTTGTCGAAGGATAGATACCGGTGGGCATCGAAGAAAATGAGGTCGTCTTCTGGGAGATATTCTCTTGGGTCGCCTGCGCCCCAACTTTTGCCCTATGATCGAGTCAGTGCGAGATACACTAATCTGTCTCTTTATGTAGCTTACCATGTATTGAATATGTAAGCGATCGGCTTCGGGAACCTTGAGGTAACCCTCCATAGCCTGGATGCGCTTGTATGCACCAGGGTAGTAATTCTTGATCATGTCATCTGCCTCAGCCTTCCACTTGCCAGCGCGTACGGGCTCGTTCAGCACCTCGAGCATGCCAACAGTAGTGTAGTTCCCATTAGTATGGATGCGCTTGGTCATCCACTCGAGAAACTTAAAGGCTCGTTCATAGTTCTCGGCAGTATAGAATCCAGGATTGGGAATGGACTGCAACTTGGTCAGTATATGTTTGATGAGGGGAGATAGTCGCTTACATGGCCGGTGAACTGCTCGTTTGGTGAGCTGATACCAGGAGCAGAATGTAGCCCGATAACCGCATAGATACCGTGCTTCTTACACCACCCGACAATACGGTCAAGATGCCAGATGCCGCCGCGAGGCCAGTATTCGTCTTTCTGGATGATATCCTCGTACATCCAGTATCCAACGGGGATGCGAACGGCATTGAGACCAATGCTTGCAATCTGCTTGATGTCACCTTCTGTGATCCAAGTCTCCCAGTGTTTCTTGAAGGCGGCGTTGGCTTTGTCTTGGCCGATGCCTTTAACGCACGCCCATTCGTCGTTGTAGGCGCTGCAGCCCATATTCTTCCATGACTCTTCTGCCATCCATCGTTCGATGATGAACTGTGAGCCGAGATTGACACCACGGATTTTGTCATCATTTGGAAGCCATCCCTCGGTGATCTTCTCGCCGTTGGCCTTTGCAATAGCTATATGAGATGAGTATGTGCATCCTGATGATAATGTTGGTTTACCAACCTCTAGACTGTGGAGTCCAGGCTTCTGCTGCGGCGAGAAAGAATGGCAATGCTGATTTGAGATGCATAATTCCGGCAGAGATTTTCGTTCAAGGGAAACGAACCTCTATTTTTCTGGCTTATGGTGCCTAAAGACCGGATTTTGCATTGTCAGAGGTCTCGGATATATATGTCTTCAATCAAAATCCGCAAGGATTATACTCCATTCACATTCCTGTGCGTATGGCCTGATAACGACGGAATACATCCGCCCGATCTATCCATTTATTTACCGTGCATATTTCCGCGATGGAGAACAATCACGAACCTGATTTGCCGGTCCGAATGATGGATCATTTCGTTTTGGCATACGAAACGGTCGATCCTCAACCTTGAAATTGAACAAATGGAACCTTCGTCATTCAACATTCCTCTCGCTTGAGAATACTGCTGGTTGGCTCGTACTAGGACTGTAGGATGCAAGCAGATGAAGGACTGAGGCTGAAGGTTGGGGTTTCAGACGAACTCCACCAGCAACCCTGTTCGTCTAATGAGAGCATTCTTCACGGATCACATACTCATCAATTTGAGATGGATCCTTGATGCATAACCTTTCATTTTGAAACGGCATATCGGATGAATCGGATTCAAGTTTTAATGAATCGTCGCCAGCATTTATTGAGACCAGCTTTCAGTGCTCAACGCTGTTTGTCCTGGGATCTTTTCTTGTTTCGTGGGGTGAGTGGACCAGCATTTTGGCAGAATACGACGCTGCAAGTTGACCTGTCAATGGCCCATAGAATAACAGGTTCAACTCACCATCCGAGGCACTTTTGACGTACAACAGTGTCTGCAACAGGAGAGTCCGCCTTGGCATCGGCGATGCCTGTGTATTTCAGTCTATCTTGTAATGTGCTGGGAAAACGTGCATCAGATCACCGCAATTAAGGCCGGGAATGAGACCATGGTGGCCGAAAGAGGCAGGTCTCAAGACCACGAGCCACGTGGGGGTATGAAGCGGTTATCAAATGGCAGCTGATAATGAACAAGTGAGGCTGTATCAGGAACAGTATCGTATATCGTTATAGTTACGGATGTAAGGGATGTGTTGTTGGCAGTTGAGACTTGTGGCTGAGGGCTTATATCACCACATGAGTCTAGTTCTACTCTCGAAATCTTCTATAACTGGTGCAAGAACGACAGCGGTCTTATGGATTGCAAATCCATGTCATCTGCAGGAAATCCTTCCTTACATCGCGTTCTGACGCTCTGGATAAGGCGGCCGAGCAGCTCTTCAGTCATGGGTAGAAGCTGGCCATCTCCCGTCGCAGAGAGTTCTGGGTTGTATTCTTTCGGGTAGAGGAAGTCGTCAGCCTCGGACAGCAAGGTCTCACACGTAGGACGGTCCTTCTGGTCACGACTCAGGCAGCGACGCATCGTCTCTATTAAAGCGACAGGAACGCGTGTCCCATCCTCCGTCGTCGACGGGAATTCAATGTCATGGGACCAGTTGACAATGGCCTGAATGCGCAACCGTGGCCCATCTAACATCCCAAAAGGCGTGATACCATAGACCATTTGGTATAGGATGCACCCTAGACTCCATACGTCGCTAGGCGTGCCGACTTTTACAACTCTGGGCGCGCCACTAGCTGGGATGTATGGATGCCCGTTCTGGATCGCGGTCAAAGCATATTGGGTTGAGTCCATTAGTGATTGAGGCGACATGTAGCTGACCGTGCCGGCCATGGTCTCACGGTGTACATTGATCGTCACGTCGGTCTGGATGGCGTTGGCGATACCAAAGTCGATCAGCTTCAGTCGGCCCTTTACAAGGACGAAGTTGGCTGGTTTGAGATCGCTGTGCACCACTGCTTGCGCATGGATCGCCCGTACGCACTCAACCATCTCCTTCCAATAGTATCGCACAAATGTGATATCGAAGCTCCATGGTCGTGTCTCAATTTCGCTCTGACGACTTTTAAGGAAAGAGTTGAAATCGAGCTCGCCAACTTCCATAAGCTGTTATTTATATTAACTATCTCTTTTTTCAGGACGAAGAATAGGTCATGTTTGCCTGCATAGGGTCAAGGTACATACCACAAAAACTGACTTCTTTTCTTTATTCATCTCATAGTCCAGGAGCTGAATGACGCGCTTAACTCCCCGCAGTCGCTGAAGCAGTTCAATTTCCCTTATCAAGGCCTTCTCAGTAAGTTCGTCCGCTTGCTCGAGTGAAACTTGCTTCAAGGCTAAGACAGTCCCATCTTTCGTGGCGACGCGATACACTCTACCGGAGCCTCCTCGTCCGATACAGTCTATCCTCCTATACGCCTTGCCATTAACCCTCATCAAAAGTTGCTTCTTCTTGGTCGGTTGAGCTGTTGTCGCGGTCGTCGCGGTCTGAATGACAGGCATCTTGGGGTGCGGAGGTGATGGTGCCGGTGGGAAAGGAATGCCTTGACTTTTGACAGCTAAGGGTGGTCTCTCGGACGAGCTCGGGAGCTGATCAATCGCAGCAGGCTCAACAGTTTGAGCTTGCTGGATCTCAGGACACTCAACATTGGCGGGCAGCTTCTCACCAAGTGCTTCTGCAGATTCCTGAGTTTGTCTCCGTCTGGCGCGGCGTGCTGGCCCGCCGAGGTGACGTCCAGAGACACTGATGACATGCTTTAGACGCGTCGTACTCCGAAGCTCAAAATCCTCTCTCCTACCGGAGTTATCATCCCGTGTCACGCTACCCGCATAATCAGCAGAGTAGGTCCGCTCCGCGGTGGTAGGGTTCGTTGGTGTGGTAGCGTTAGAGTCTGCTCTGAAATGCTTGATAGAGGCAGCTGCTGAGCCCGCTGAGTGGATCCGACGTCCAGATGAACCAACTAAACCTTGGCCTGTGCGGTCTGATGACACTGGCGTATTTATACCTCTTTGAGCGTACTCTTGCTTGGCTTGCCATTCGTTCACCTCATCCTGCGTCTCACAATGCGATTCCCTGTCGGTGGATCTTCTTCTGCTCTCTGCTCTTGTCTCTTGCTTAGGCGGCGACAGGGAGCATCGAGACTCGTTCTGTAGAATTCCGCTACCTGATGTTCTACTGAGACGCACGACTCTCTTTCTAGGAGCCGGGCTACCATCTCGACTTCAGGATGAGGCTGGTGACGTTGGCTTTGCAGTCGTAGGCTTCTGGCTTTCAGCCCCTGTATCTCTACTAATCCTACGCTTCCCAACACTTTCACGCCGATAGCCACAATCCTTCGGTATAGATGAGGTAGAAGGAGATGATGGCCGCTCGCCTGGTAATGCATATCTAGCGCCAGGTTCGGGTCTTTCGTCATCGAGAAGTGCCTTAGTCAGGGCGCTGAATTGTATCGGCATGAGTATTTCATCGTCGGAGCTGTCATAAGACACCGGGTGTCGTTGCGAGTGGGATCTTGATTGCGTTTGCGGCTGTGGCTCCGTGTTCTGTAGGGTCCTTTCGGCCGGCAATGGCTGCAATTCGCTCTGGCCTGGCTTTGCTGTTGACAGCCGCATTGATGTCTGTCTTGGAGACATCCTGCTCCTCAGGGACATGCTGTGGTGACCAATATCGGCGGGTAACGACGGGGACGTGGCCATCCTGCCCAGCTCGATACACCCGATACACTCAATACTCAACTAATTATTTCCTTTAGCTGCTGATAAAATTTGATCGTGGACACGGCTTCTTTGGCGAGCTTCTCGATCTGCGTTAACGCGTAAACAACCATGTATATACATGATTGTTAGATGATTCGCGTGGAAGATCATAACAAACCGAATTCGGCTGTAAGCTAATGACACGAAGCTGGGCCCTGTACGACTGTTGCCCATGGCAATAAATTGTTGGCCAGAAACGCGTTGTTCAAAAAGGACTGAATTACGACGATTATTCTAATGTGATCAGCTAAGAAACAACTTGCTTCGATCTTTTATCCATGTCTCAGAACATTGTTGTGTCTCTAGGATTGTTCTGTCACATATAGCCATCGACATTGGAGACCAATCCGCTAATAAGGCACCCAAGCCCCTCATCACTACTACTGTATCCTGCCTCCCACGTTGCCTAGCTGCTTGGCGATTGCACCAAAAGGCATTTAAAAGATTATTTAATTAATTAATTACTTATTGAAAAGTCAAGATGCCT